>JAADXR010000036.1:0-124811 GCA_023337935.1 Elongisporangium anandrum
ATCTGGCTGCAAGCCAGTCATGGATGTTGGTGTCGCTATTGCCGAAGACAGCTGTGGCGACGCCACATTGGTCGAAGCAGGAGACGATGCGAATGCAGGAGACGCCATGAACACAGGAGATGACGACCGATGCGAACTTGATATTGGCGAGGACTCGAATGGCGCCCATGGTGGCGCTGATACTGGCAAAGACGCACGTGCGGACCAAGGTGTCAGTCGCTGCGGTGGTGGCGACACTCGGGACGATGCATACGGTGTCGTTGTCGTTCCACCCCATGCCCCCGGCGAATACGGCGTTGGTGGTGAGAACGACGATGCAGACGATGAGCGCATCGACGGTGAATGTGGTGAAGCCGAGCTCGAGGCGCCAGTGCTCATGTGCGCAGCGTAGACCTTGATGAGAAATGACTAGTCCAAAAAAGCATGGTGGGCTTCATGTATGTGTGTTTATCTGAGTGTTTCAGCGGTCGGTGACCGCATGATACCCCTCTGACCAAATTTTCACGATCTGTCGGGAAATTAGCCCAGACCAAAAATCTGATCCACTAGCATTTGACCCACTTCGTAGTATACCGAGTTCGTCATTCACTACGAGGGTATTATACCAATACAAACCAGTCAACTCCATCTCGTACGATGCCACCGAACGTGCGTTGATCAAGGGGATGCGCCACCTACTGAATGATTTTCGATCGTCGCTAGGCCTCTCGGGTCGCACGGTGAACAAAAATCTTTTGACTCAGTGGCGCATACCAACGACTTACCTTTGGGATTCACAATTGCTGCCGAAACCCACCGACTGGGGCCACGAGATTTTGATCGCTGGCTACATCGATTTAAAGCCTCCATCCGAGTCAGAGAATGATGGATACTATTTCGGTGCGCTGCAGTCGTTTATCGCGAGCTCCCCAGAGCCCACGCCTATGATCTACTTTGGTTTCAGTGCTGGCGACTGGGATTCTCAGAGAATCATGGATCTTTTGAAGAACATTCAAGCGGCAGCTGAGCTTGTCCATGTGCGCGTGATCTTTTGCCTGGTTTTCAGCCATACTCCTCATCGACCATTTATCAAATCCCGTCGTCATTGTCCTTAGATATAGTTTTTCCGCTCGTGCACGCTGCATTCCATTGGGGCGATCTATCCATCACCTCGCAGTGTCTCGCTGCGGAAAGCCTGCATGCGTGATTCCGTGGAAGGCCAGTCAACGTTTATGGGGGCAAGCGATCGTGAATGCTGGTGCTGGAATCGATGCGCTGGAGCGGAGCCAGCTTGATTCCGAAAACTTGACCGTGCTATTCTTGAAGTTACTCTCTGAGCCACTTGAGACTCGTGCCAGAGAGCTTGCAGGGTCGTTCTCTTCAAGAGACGCTGTGGACAACGCTGTGTCTTCGTTCTACGCCCAACTTCCGATCGCTGCTATGACGTGCGACCTTGATCCTCAACGTCTTGCTCGTATCTATGATCCCGTAAATGGACTCAAGCTTTCGTACCAAGCACATTATGTCGTGAAACAGTGCAGTGGAGAATCAGTCACAGCCGACGATACTGAAGGTCCGAAGCCTCGTATACTCAAGTACAAGCCTCTCAAGTACTCGAATCAGTATCCGCCGCAGTTTTCACTGCGTAAAGTCTGCCACGACATGTCGACGGGGCCACGGTTTGTGTACGATGCGGTGAAAATGAAGGCAAAGATTGTCTCGCCTGGGTTTTGCGATAACACCAAGGGCTTCAAGAACCCGCTGACACGGCAGCAGAGCTTGGCAGTAGAGGTTTTGGACTTGCCTGAGTTTTGGGCTTCCCAAGCGCATCGCGTCGCCCAGACCAACAGGATCAACGAAGCGTACGAAGCCATTCTGCGCTCGCAAGTATCGCTGAACCAGAGATAGACGTTAGTAAAGTGAAACCGCATTTGTGGCCTAGCTTTTCAATGGCATATGCAATACGAGCCGTAATACACCAAGGATGCATTCGATACATTGGCCAAGTCAATGCATGGGAGTTGAGGAGCGACGCACGTATCCCGGGACACACATCACGCGTCAATTGCCTTTTGTGCTTCAGGCGCTACTGTGGTCATATCGCAGGAGCCACGCGGCCATCGTGAATCCGCTTCGCATTGGATTTTTTTGTCATGTTGTTCCAAGGCCATCAAATGATCAGCGCGTGCGTCATCATGTTGGTGCGAACCTTACCGCATGACCGCTAAGTACGCATCCGTGGCGTGATCAACATAATGCTTCATGTTAGGTTTACTCTTTTTGTAGGTTCGCACCTGTAGGTTCGGTTTTCACCCAATACCGTGCTTCCTTGCACTTGGTAAGTTCGCAAAGTAGATTCTTTGATCAGGATGAAGCCACTCTCGTTTGCTTTTCATGTTCTCTTTATATCCGATTATACAGGTAAATTCAATATACAAATGTTTACACAATTGATAAAATACCATTTCAACGATTTACTATGCATTCAATATCAAAGGTTATCATATGATACAAATATGTGCATGTACATAAAAGAGAACAACGATACATACAGACCAGACGAGCGGCGCCCGCTGATTTTTGTTCTCAAATCCCAACGAGCAGCGCCGACCACAAGCGGAAAGAGCCTCGAGAGAAGTGTCGCCGTGTAGGAAAGATGGCGGACCCAGTGCCATCGGGAAAGGTACCGGCCTATGTGCAGTGTCTCTCTCTGTCTCTGTGCAAAGTCTCACGCTGTGGTTTCTGCGGAATCGCGTCATTTAGAAATGGAACGCCAAGATGACGCGCGCCGTGCAGAAAATCAAGGAGCAGCAGCAGGCGCAGAAGGCTGACGGCGGCAAGCTGCCGAGCTTAGCGGATGTCGTGCATGCGCTCGCGGCCTACGACAAGAACGGCCACATCAAGATCGAGTTCGATAGCGAGGATGACAAGTACGACATTGAAGCCATGCAGGAAAAGTCACAGCAGCGCCAGGCTCAGCTTGCGCGCTTCCGCCATGTGGACAGCAAGGTCGATGAGGCTGTGCCGCACATGAATGTGTGTATCATGATCGTGGGCACGCGTGGCGACGTGCAGCCGTTCATTGCGATCGCCCAGCGACTGCAGAAGGACGGTCATCGCGTGCGTCTAGCTACCCATGCTGTGTACCGCGAATTTGTGACCGGCTACGGTGTCGAGTTCTATCCGTTGGGTGGTGATCCGAAGGAACTGGCAGCCTATATGGTCAAGACCGGTGGACATATCATCCCGCTCAAGCTTGAGACCTTGCAGAAGGACGTGCCGCGCAACATGCAAATGATCGAAGAGATCCTGAACAGCACGTGGCCTGCTGTGTCAGCGGCAGATCCTGATGCTGGAGGCGTTGGAGTTCCAGGCAAGCCCTTTCAAGCTCATGCGATCATTTCGAATCCAGTGACATACGGTCATGTGCACGTGGCTGAAAGACTTGGTGTTCCTTTGCACATTATGTTTCCACAGCCATGGGTTCCCACGCAAGCGTTTCCGCATCCGCTCTCAAATCTGGCCTACGACAATCAACCTTCCAAGAAGAACTACATGTCGTACAAGATGGTGGATCTGCTCATGTGGCAGGGCACAGAAGGCATGGTCAATGAATTTCGACGCGATGTACTTGGTCTGCGCAAGATTCGAAAGGGTGATGGAGGACGCGATATTCTACTGGACCTTTGCATTCCTCATGCGTTCATGTGGAGCTCAGCGCTTGTACCAAAGCCAGCTGATTGGGGTCGTATTTATGATGTCATTGGCACGGTCGCACTTAAGGAAGAAGCCTCCAAGTATGAACCTACTCCTGAGCTTGAAGCGTTTCTGGGAACTGATGGAGGGCCGATCTTCGTGGGCTTCGGTTCCATGGTCATCGACGATCCCAAAAAAGTCACTAAGATGATCATTGAAGCCTCCCAGAAAGCCAACAATGTGCGTGTGTTGATCCAGTCGAGTTGGAGTGACATGTCTGGTGGGCTGGAAGTGCCTTCAAACATCATGTTTCTGGGCAATTGCCCTCATGACTGGCTGATGCCACGTGTGTGTGCTGTTGTTCATCACGGTGGCGCTGGTACGACAGCTGCTGGATTGCTTGCTGGTAAGCCGACGTTCATCGTCCCGTTCTTTGGTGATCAGCCATTTTGGGGTCGTGCCGTTGTCACAGCTGGTGTCGGTGTGGAGCCATGTCCGATCAAATCTTTAACAACGGAGAAGTTGTTCAATGCTTTTGTGGCCTTGCAGGCCCCTGAGATTCGTGCTAACGCCATGGCTATTCGTGAAGTCATGTCGAAAGAAGATGGTGCGAACGAAGCTGTGCATTGTTTCTATCGCAATTTACCTCTACGAAGCATGCGTTGTGACGTGGATGACACAAATATTGCTACGCACTGGAGTCAGAAGGATCGCCTCAAGTTGTGTGCCGAGTGCACCTTTGTGATTGGCTCCCGTCCTGAAAATTCCGAAACTGATATCGTCGATTACCAATTTGTGGACTACACTGCTCGTGGTCCGGATTCAATTTTAGAAGGCGCTTCTGCAGGAACCGGTGCATTCATACATGAAATTGGTTCTGGCATGAAGGATTTTTTGGTCAAACCTGTCAAGGGCTACATGGATGATGGCGCCAAGGGTGCCGTTGTTGGTATGGTGAAGGGTATGACTTCCTTGGTTATTAGTCCTCTTCAAGGTGCTGCTCTTTTTGCCGATCACATTGCTACTGGGCGTTACAACGAAATGCGAGGTGAAGAAGATCGCAAGAAAGGCACCGTTTTGCTCGAGAACAAACAGCTTCTCGGTACTTTCGGTATCAATTTGGCACCTAGCGCACATACTGCGGCGATGAACCCTGACGAAACCTTTAAAGTACACAAGTCGAGCATGGAAAGATCGCAGGTACTAATTAACATCACCGACGAAGAGAAAAAGGATCTAGAAGCCAAATTCCGTGAAGTTATGGCTCAACGCAGCTCTTCGGGTGACGACGATGACGCTTTCACAGTCTCGTCCTCGCTCAGTGATCGCTCTGACTCCATTGCTTCAGATACATCTGACGGTGAAAACTCAATTGTTGTGAATTCCGCGGAGTTCAAGGAAGATGGATCCTTCGAAGTCAAGTATGGCCGTGACAGTATGGCCACCAGAGAGGTACCAGAAGAGCAGTTGAAGCAAATGCAAGAAGTTTTCGCTTCGGAAGAGATTAAGCAAAAGCAGCTCCTGGCCAAAATCCAGAAGACACTGATCCCGAAAATGAACATTTGCCTCATGAGTGTCGGCAGTTGGGACGAAAATGTGCAACAGTTTGTGGCAATCGGCCTCCGGCTCAAGGCTGATGGCCATCGTGTACGAATCGCTACGACCAGTGGCTTCCGTGACCGCGTAGTCGCAGCTGGACTTGAATTTTATCCGTTAGGCGGTCAGGCGTCTACCACGGGTAAATTCCTGCGCTATTTGTACAACAAAGGCATACAAGAGGAACGCGCAAAGGGTGGATTCTTCAACAAATTCCTGTCATCCAAGAAAGATTCGTACCCGGAGATTGAAGAGATCAAGGCCTTAATTTTCTCATTATGGCCTGCCTGCGTAAGTGCCGAACCCCTCACGCCTGGCCTAACGTTCCGCGCAGATGCTATCATTGCGCATCCGTTAGTCTTCGGTCAGACGGTTGTAGCCGAGCGTCTGGGTGTCCCTCTGCATTGCGTTTCGTTCACGCCTTTGACTCGTACGCAAGCATTTGCGCATCTCATGAGCTCGTCGTTCAGTATCGGAGAAACCTATCGTTATATGCCAGCCAATTCCATCTCGTACGATGTCATTGATCGCTTGGTAATCAAGGGAATGCGCCCCGTACTGGACGATTTCCGATCTTCGTTGGGACTCTCGGGTCGCACTGTGAAGACGAATCTCTTGACCGATTGGCGTGTTCCCCACACTTATCTTTGGAACTCGAATTTGTTGCCAAAGCCCATTGACTGGGACCACGAGATCACTATCGCAGGCTACGTTGACTTGGAGCGTGCATTTGCCTCCGTCAGCGAAGAAGATCAAAAGCATTTGCAGGCGGTTCAGTCGTTTATTGCGAATTCACCACCGTCGATGCCACTGATTTACTTTGGTTTCAGTGTTGGGGATTGGGACCCATTGGACGTGAAGGATCTCTTGAAGAACATTGAGACGGCCTCCGGGGCTGTCCATGCGCGTGTGATCTTTCAGACATCCGAAGAAGACCAGGGACTACAAGAATTCCCCTCAGATATCATTCTGCAAGTCCCGTCGTCAGTGCCGGTGAAGGAAATCCTGCCTCTGGTGCACGCCGCTGTCCATTGGGGTGATCTTTCGGTGACATCTCGCTGTCTAGCTGCTGGCAAACCTGCGTGTGTGATTCCTCGTAACGTTTCACAGAATTTGTGGGCTCAGACGATCGTGAACGCTGGTGCTGGTGTGCCTGCGCTGGAACTGAACAAACTCAAGGCCGAAAATCTGGCACAGGCGTTCAGAGCTCTACTGGCTGAGCCCCTCATTGCTCGCGCTAAGGAGCTTTCTCCTTCATTTTCTCCCAAGGATGCTGTGGAAAATGCCGTGGCTGCTATCTACGCGCAACTGCCAATCGCTGGCATGACATGTGATCTTGATCCCCGCCGCGTGGCGCGTATCTACGATCCGGTGCATCAGCTCAAGCTCTCTTACGAAGCGCAGTATGTCGTTCGTCAAATCTCTGGAGATGGTGCAGATGGAAGTGAAGATCTCAAGTACAAGCCGCTCAAGTACTCGCAACACCATGCACCGCAGTTTTCGCTACGCGAGCTCAAGGATGAACTGATCTCCCAAGTTCGAGGCACGAAATCGCCACAGAAGACAGTGCCTCGGTTCTCGTACGACTCGGTCAAGTCCAAGGCCAAGATCGGCTCAGCCGGGTTCCGCAACAACATCAAGAGCATGAAGAACCCGCTGGCCCGTCAGGAGAGCATGGCCGTCGAGGTACTGCAGTTGCCCGAATTCTGGTCCTCACAGGCGCAACGCGTGGAGCAGACCACCAAGATCAACGCAGCGTACGAAGTCATCCTGCGCTCGCGCCTGCTGCCCAACGAGAAGAAGTAGGTGGAAGCTGGACATTAAAATGCCGTCGTGAACATGGAGCTTTTGTCGTTTTCAGGACCATAGCCCTACCATATCTGATACTGTTTACTGATTTCATTCGACTCAGATATTTCTCAGCAAAGGAATCAGGTAAATAATAACTCCATCATGGCGCAAGTGCAATTGGCCGCGAGCGGCTTGGCGCCTTCGGTGCTCGGTGCGTTCTGCAGCCACAACTCTGCTAGTAGATAGACTCTGTTGCATCACGCTCTCTGCCTCCGTCGCCTGTCTGACGCTGTCTCAGCTGCGCTCCTGCGCGCCGGATTCCGCTACGAGGCGGATCTCGAAGGCCTCTCAGTGCGAGAACTTGCCAATGGTAGAGGGCGATTTGGATCAATGCGAAAGCAGGCTGACATGGAGCGGACTTCTATACTTACGTTCGCTGTCAGAGGCCAAGCTGAGTGCAGCGGAAGCGGCGGCTGTGCTGGCGCATGTGGCATCGTTGGCTTCCAGTACGGACGCCATGGGGCCTACAGCGCTGGACGTGCTTCAGGTATTACGCCAGTGCTCACGCCATAGCTGTCACTAGCTGAATGCATGGTGATGGGACACAGGAAGCGACCAAGTGGAAGCCGGTCGCCACGCGCATTGAGGAGCTGGACGACCTCTTGGGAGGCGGATTGCAGCGCGGAGAACTCACTGAGATATGTACGAGTGCATGATACAACGATGAAGGGCTTGCTGCTAACCTGCGACTCTGATGCTGCTTGTTAGGCGGCAGTCCTGGCGTGGGCAAGACGCAGTTGGGGTCAGTCCTGACCAGCTTACGTAGTAGCTCTTCACCGTACCAGGTCTTATCGTACTCGGGTGGCAGCATCCATGTCTGTTTAGCAGCGCAGTACACTCTTGATGCACCAAGAGATCGCAAGGCCTCGGCCATCTTTATCGACAGCGAAGGCAGCTTTGTGATCGAGCGTGTGGCCTCCATGGCGGCCCATTTCATTGATGATTTCGGCGCCACGAGCACTCGACCTCGGATGGTAAGTTGGCATCTGAGCTGTTAAAATGGCCTTCAAGGGCTATGTCTAACTAGACGCACTCTCGTAGGAGCGAGACGATCTGCTTCGTGGTATCACGTATTATCGAGTGCACGACTACGTGGAGCAGCTTGAAGTGCTCCAGTCGTTGCCAGCGCTGCTACGAGCTCACCCAGAGGTTCGTGCTTCAAGCCTTCCATGTCTTATGGTTGCTGTTGATGGGTTTGCTTTCCTTCGGTTGGATCAGTACAACGCTGTGGTTCTTGACACTGTGGCATTTCATTTCCGCCACGGATTTGAGGATTACTCGCAACGTACTCGTGCACTGGATGCACTTGCTGGTCATTTACACAGACTAGCAGCAGAGTTTCATATTGCGGTGCGGAAGATCCAAGCATAGTGGAGTTTGGTAGAGAACCGTTCTCATTCTTAACATTGGCTTGCTTGTAGGTCGTGTTGATCAACCACATGACGACAAAATCACAGGGAAACTCACAGAGAGGCACGTTACCACCAGAAACACCAGCACTAGGTAATGCCAGCAATGCTGTGGAGCCATGAGGATTGGCTTTGAGATCTTTGCCACTTTGTTAGGTGAAGCGTGGTCTCACGCTATTACAAATCGCTTGGTTCTGGCGTGGGAGGTAGTCATTTCTGGCGACAAAGCGACGTTGACTCAGCTCTAATGGTCGTTTGTCCCAGGCTCAAGGTCGTGTTGCTAGAATCATTAAATCAGCAACTCAAGCTCATCGAAGTGCGCGTTTCGAAGGTCAACTGCTGTTCTTGTCGGCAACGCTGGCAATGGAATTTAATGCGTGAGTTGCTTCTTTTGTGTCTCCAGTTTGTGCGCAGGGAGTTCGTGGGGTCCTTGAATGAAGACACAATGGCCTAATTAAATGCAGCATCTCTCGTTTCATTGATGGTGGTTTAGCCTACCGATCTCTTTTGCCTTCACCTCTGTCTTAGAGAAAGCTAAGCCACCGCTCAATCGATCCCCGATTGATTCGTTATCGATGTCTGCTCTGGTCTAGACCAGCGCTTCCATCTTTTGGCAGGCGAGACCCATGTGGCCCGAGAAGCACTTGCACGTACCTGTCGTCTGGTCGCAGGCTCCACGACCAGAACACGGAGCCAACTCACTCAACGGACGCGAGACTCCGGTGGCAGCAGCAGTCGCGGACGGATGTGCTTCGAAGACCACACAAGTCGCAGCTGTGTTTCCGGTTGAAAGAGGAAGCATGCCTACAGTGGCATGCGGCTGGACATTGCACTCCAGGAGGTTCTGGAGCCCCGTGGAGCCTGGCTCGGACTTGAACGTCACCAGGCACAGAACCGTACTAGTCGAATCCGGTACTGCCGCCAGGACATTGCCCGTGGTCGACGTTGGTGAATCACGCACGAACTGGTACACTGGATCAGCGGCCGTGACAGTGACAGAGTTGAGAGCGTTGTTGGGCAGCCTATTCAGCGCCGTCTGAACAGCAGTACAGGACGTGGTGGAAGTAGCTGCTGACGTCGGATCAAACGTAATCATTGGAGTCACGTAGGCCGAGCCGTACGGATCAAAGTACGTCAAGTACCCAGTCACCGCCGTGCTCGCAGCTGAGCTCGTCATGACGATCGCCTGCACCATCTCAGTCTGGCTCTCCGTGAGCGGGTCGTCGCCCTTGGGGCAGACACGCAGGCTGCAGTCGTGGCCTTCGTACCACGGGTCGCACTTGCAGCCCATGATCTTCTCCTGGTCCCAGAGCGTGTACTTGGTGTTCTGCGTGCCACCAATGCGCTTGTCGAACGAGTTCCCGGCCAGATCTTCAATGAACTCGCACGTGCCGTGGCCACTGCAGTCCGAAGGGCAGGCCATGCGTCGGCAGCCGCTGCCCGTGAAGCCCTGCTCGCAAGAGCAGAGTCCCTTGTCGCGGTCGCACGTGCCACGGTTGGCACACTCAGCATAGTAGTGGGCGTCGTCCTTGCCAGCCGCCGTGTCAACCCAGGCGCGCGTGTACGAGCACATGCGCAGCGAGCAGTCGCCGCCGGTCCAGTTCTGCATGCAGTCGCACACATCGCTCGTGCCGCACTTGCCGTGGCCCGAGCACTTGTTGGGGCAGGCCGCGAACGAGGGCGAGACCAGCGCGGCCAGCAACAGGAATCCGAGGCCCCACTTGCGCAGCATCGAGTTTGTTCTTCACGTCGTCCGGCCAAAGCAGAGCAGCGTTCTTGAATCGAATTGTGAGGCTTGTGGAGCAGTTGCGAGGGCAAAGGAGGAGGCCTCGCTTGAACAGTCACTCGTGCGAAACACCAACGAAACGGGTCTCTCCAGGAATATCGAGCGGCAGAACGAGCGGTCGTTGGTTTCGAAACTTCATGGGCTGGGCTGTCGAAGAGCCTGGCAGGAGCGACGGCTCGCAGACGTGAGCCGACTGGTCGTGGAGCCTGAGTAACCCACCTGCTCACTTGGTCTGCTTGCCACACGGGACGATAACGAGAACACCACGCCGGACAAGACAGCCAATCTGACAAACCACCTGCTTTTCCCATTGACTCTGCTGCTTTAACAGGCAGGAGATGAACAGCTACGAAGAGATCTACAGCAGCAGCGCCAGCCAGCCTGCGATCATGGCCATTCCGCCCACAGGCTACACATTCAGCCAACAACAGTGAGCAATGAGGAGCTGCAGAGCATAGTAGAACGACTACTGGACTGTACCGTGATGGCGCCGAGCTTCTTGTGGTCCGTGAGCACGAGCGTGTAGAGCGAACCGGAGAACAGCAGCATGCCCGTCGCCATGAGGCTTCCAGCCAGGGCTGGGCGGCGCGCAAACGGCACGGCCAGCAGCGCCACCGAGTGGATCAGCTGTCACGTGCATTGCCAGTCAGTCTTTAGTGCGAGTGAGCTGCTGGATGTGCTGGGCAGCAATACCTGGTAGTGGGCAGCAGTCTCCCACGTCTTGAGCAGCTTGGGGTCCTGCACGTAGTTCTTCAGCGCGTGGGCTCCGAAGGCGCCCGTGGCGACGCTCGTGGCGCCCGAGAGCGCGCCCAGCTTGAACCAGAGAGACGCAGACACGATCGAAGCAGCCTTGGTCGCCATGATGCTCACCAACTTGAAATGATTAATGCCAGGCTGCGAACTTATGCAGACGGAATTCGGCTAAGTACGAGTCGAATATATCCACCAGTAAAATACCGAATTTGGTAAACATGTTTACCACTTTTGGTGTGGTTACTTCACAGAACGCAACCAAATCCAATGCGGGCGGTAAACCATGTCCGACAACTGATCCCACAGCTAATCCAAACTGGCCCGATAGCAGAGCTGGACATGCGCCCGTCGCTCATGAAGTCTGCATGCTCACCAGCGATGATGAAGAATCCAGATCGTTAGCTTTGAAAAGCAGAATAAAATATCTCAATTTACGCCTTTATACCATAATTACATACACACAAAACACCACAAATCTACGCTGGACTTGGCACCGGTGCACTCTGGAGCTGGTGCTGCTTGGTCTGACGCTGCACGACCTTGGTTGCCACGCGCGTGAGTCTGTCCATGACTGCGTACTGTTCCTGCGTGATCTCCTTGCTGCTGTTGTCCAGACAGCAGACTGTGCCGATGACCGTCTCGTTGTCCTCAGCCAGCAGCGGGAAGCCGCAGTAGAACTTGATCCCGGCCTTCTCCTTGAACGGTCGGAAGTTGCAGAAGCGGATGTCGGCCTGCGGATTCGGCAGCACGAGCGGCCTCGAGTCCAGGACTGTGTGTGAGCAGTACACGTGCTCTCGCTCCAGCACCAGCCGTCGGTACTCGTCCACGTTGGAGGCCAGCACCACGGCCTTGTCGTTCGTGATGATGTTCACGAAGCTGGCCGCGCATCCCAATTCCCGAGCAGCTAGAGTGCAGATGAGGTCCAGCTCCGGCGTCTCGCCCAGATCCAATACGCTGCTGCGCTCGATGGCCTGCTGCCGCTTGGCCTCGTTGCGGGGCATCGGGTACTTGGGCACGTCCATGGCCGGATCGTCACGCAGATCGAGCGGATACGATCGGCTCTCGGCGTTGGCGAGCACGCACTGCTCCAGCGGAACGGGCTGCACCTTGAAGTACGTGTTGAGCGAGTCCAAGTACTCCTGCTCGCTCTTGGCGTTGGCTGAGGCCGAAGAAGAGGACGGGTCCGAGCCCACGAGGTGCTTGATGACCGCCAGCACCGAGTTCTTCCTTGCTGAAGTCTTGGCTGTGCGCAGCGCTTCCTTCAGGTGGCTCAAGAGCAAGTGGCCTGTCTCTTCGCCACTGTTGGCGCTGGGGAGAACGCGCGGCGGGCCCAATTGACCCGGAGGCACCGCGCTGTAGTCGGCCTCGTCCACGAACTCCACGCAGCGGTTGCAGACTATGAGCGTCGTGACGTTGGCGTTCCGAGTCTCAAAGTCCTGCAGACTCCAGCACTTGTCGCACACCAAGTAGCCGCACAGCAAACAGCGGCGCTTGATGGAGAACATGCGCAGGCTGCTGGTGCAGCAGATGCAGCGCGAGTTGTTGGCCGTGAAGGCCTTGTGGTTAGAGATCGTCTGCGCCCCGAGTCGCCGCCGCCGCACGATCTCGGGGATCCGTGCTACGCCCTTGGCCAGCAGCAGCATCCGCGCCTTGGTCAGAGCGGTCGTGGCGTTGCCGTATATATCCGTGTTCTGGCCGTCGAAGGCGGCGTGGAAGAGCACGCAGACGCACTTGCGGCCCGGCACCTGCTGCACCGAGTAGCCCAGTTGGATGCCGTGCAGCTGCGTGACTTGGGACCGCTCGGCCTTGCCGGTAGTGAGCTCGCTGGGCAGCATGGAGCTCTGCGTGAGCGTGAAGCCCTTGGGCTGCTCCTGTGGCAGCTCCTGGAAGCACTCGAGGAAGCACCACTGCTCGTTCTTGGCCAGCAGGCGCGACCGCACGAAGGCCGCAGTCTTGACCGCCAGATGCGTCTTGTCGGTCACATGGAGCTCGCTTGTGGCCACGTCCTCATGCGGCAGCACGCGCACGACGGAGCCGTAGACGAACTTCTTCTTGTACAGCCCAGCCATGGCCGCGTTGTAGTCGCTCTCGGCCGTGGACCGCAGCACGTGCATGGCCTCCTCGAGGGAGCAGCTGATCTCGCCGGCCGCCAGGACCTCGTGCCTGCGTGAGGCCGAGACGCTGGGCGTCGGCTGCCGTGTGAACAGCGTGAAGTCGTTCTTGCTCTCGCGCCACTTCCAGTCGTAGCGAGAGAGGTCCGTGAGCGACTCGAACTGGATCGACCGCAGTGTGGCCTGCGCGCGGGCCACCAGGTCGGCGTCCGACACCAGCACGTGCGTCCGCGTCGCGTCTGAGCTCACGCTGGTGGTCGCGATCGTGACCACGGTGGTACTGGCCTTGCGGCCGCCCGAGGGCCGCAACGTATTGGTCATCTTATGGAGCTATGAGTATTGTGGTCTGCGTCCGCGTGCGAAGTGGGGCCGACCGCGCGTGGAAGAATCGAAGTGTGCCCCCAACGTTCAGCCGGCCACAGGAGTCAACGAATGCGGACCTGTACGTACCACGTCTGTGCTCCCTCGCCACCTGTCAAACTTGATGTCTGAACCCAAGATTTGGACGTTTTCAGATGGCGTGTATCGGTTTATAGAGGTGCAGAAGTCCAGAAGCGACCAATGAGGTTGAAGGGGCATCTCCAAGTGGGACCGCAACACTCTCTCGTCAAGCGGAGAGAGCAAGTTCATTGGCCAAGAACACTCTCTTGTGAGTCAGTCTGCCAAGGCCATGGTCGACACATGCTCCACTGTACAGTAGCTGTTCATATCGCTGGTCGCCTGCCCAAACAAAACCAATGCCACGCTGCAATGGTCATGCGCTTCGATTTAACTTTGTCTTCGAAGGACTTCATTACGGCAGGACATTTCACTGATGGGGTAGTTGCTGACTTGTGAAAGAACTGCAACTTGAGTCTGCATTTGAACCCAGAGTACTGTATTTCAAATCCGCGGTCCCTTTCAAGAGCTGGGACGTGTTGCCCAACTGCAGCCAGGTACAGATTGCCACGGAATGCTTCAAGTCACTCGCAACCGGATCTTACGATCGTGACGACGTGATGTTATCCTAGTACGTCGTACTAAATTAATGTAACAGTAGGACAGATTTAGGACGTACATACTGCACGCTGTACTGTACTGCTCGCCTGGCTTGATGAACACCATCTCCATCAAGCTGTCCCACTCCAATACAAACTCCAAGTGCAGCCTCGTGGCTTCACTGTGGATGTGACTGTTGGCGTTCTTTCAGTTCTTCAGTCAATCCAAGCATCAAGACCATCCTGTCTGTCCGATCCAGTCCAACCTTGGAAGAGCTGCCAGCACCAAATGATCCCAACCACGACAACTCTGATTATTTTTCCTGCAGCACTCGTGAGCAATTTAGGCTCTTGGGAGGTGTTGGGATGTGGTGTCCACAGATAAGAAACAAATGATTGCCGAAGATGAAGAGAATCTGATCCAGAACAGAGCGCGGCAAGAGCGTTTGCCTTCATGTCGCATTATTTAGAGTCCACACATGGGCCAATGCGTTCATGAAAACATGGAGAGGCCGGGCCTTCATCTGCGGTTGAACCTGACATTTGTACCGTACGCTAAAGGGTCATTGACCTGCGGATTGTGTGTGTGCACTGACGCATGCGCTTAAACTAATAGGAGCCAGCTGCCAGGCATGCCTCGCAGGAAGACCTGGGTGGTCGTTACTGCATGAAGACTCTCCAGCAGTAACGAGATTAGTCGTTGGCTTGTGAGTTGGATTGCGTCGCTGTGCTTGCGGAGCACAGCCTCACGGACGACGCGCTCCGGCTATGCGTAAAGAACCAGACGTCAATCATCCATCACCCTCTCTTGTTTGTAAAATATAAACCCAATAAGAATACGATAAATCGTTACCAAAATGGAGTCGTGATAAATTACAGTATTTTGAATACTTTACTGAGTACAAAATATCTATCTACGTCTCTTAGAGAGAGGTATTTGCATCCCATAAAGTGAGTGCATCGCGCGGTCGCTTGGGTCGCACCCTACCAGCTGTTAGCTCTTTCTCTGCTCGAACTGTCGTCCCAACCGCAAGTTGCGCCGCCGCCGCCACAGCCACGATTCAGCATCCATGTCCTCTCAGGCCACACACATAGAATCCGGCCCACTGGAGGTCATACGCCTCAATCGGGCCACATGGACCGCAGCCACCGTCGCTCTAAGCGGCCGCACACGAGCGCCTCCATGGCCACAGTGTCTCTTTCCATGGACGCGGACCCGGCCTTGTCGTCCTCCCAGTTCACGACCTCGAGCCGCAGGAACGGCGACACCGCGAAGAGCAGCGACTCAGCCTCACTCCTCTCGTCCCGCGTGTTGGTGGACGACCGCGAGCTGTTGGCGCGGGCCAAGGTCACGTTGCGGCGGCTGAGCTTCGGCGACCTGCACGAGTACGAATGGAAGGCCGGCCGCAACGCCTTCCGCATCGGCACCAAGCCCAAGTCCCGCGCGCACCACGTGTTCGCGGCCGGCGAGGTTCGCTGCAGCCTCGAGGAGATCGCGCACGCGCTCGTGTGCACGCGCGAGGCCGAGTACAACGCGGCCATGGCGGCGGTGTACCGCAAGAAGTTCATCTACGGCTCGGTCGTGCGGCTGCTGTCGAGTGAGGACGAGCAGAACAACGAGCTGGGCCTGCTGCCCGGCCAGCAGCTCGCGGTCAAGACCAGCACGTTCGTGCGGTCCAACCTCTTCGGGCGCAACGAGCAGTGGTGCTTCCTCGAGCTCATGGAGCAGCAGCAGACCGGCCTCACGCTCGTGTTCACGGCCATGCCCGAGCACGAGCTCCTGAGCGGCAAGGCCGACAAGACCCAGGTGGACCAGATCCACGACATGTTCGCCGGCATCAGCGTGCAGCAGACGGCTGACCGCCAGGCCGTGACCGTGTTCTTCCACGCGCGGTTCAACGGCAAGAACTCGGACGTCAAGGGCAACGCGTCGGTGCACACGACGCGCGCGAGGATGATGACCATGGCCAAGGCCATGGCTCGCCTGCCCGAGCTCATCCGGAGGCGGAGGCTGGGCGCGCAGACCGTGGCCAAGCGCTCTGCGTTCTCCGAGGTCAAGAACTCGCGCTGCATCTGCTGCACGAGCAGTCTCGGGCTGTTCACCAAGAAGATCCGGTGCGATCTCTGCGGCTACTTTGTCTGCGAGACATGCTCGTCCACGCAGGACCTGGAGACGCGGCATAACGTCACGACCATGGCGGTGTGCAACCGCTGTCTGGACTGCGTTGACTGCTGCGACTTCCGCCAGGTCCAGCCAAGCCAACTCGGAGCGCCTCACATCATCCCCGTGGTGCCCAGAGCCAAGTCAGTCCACTCGTCCTCGTCTTCTACGACCACCAACTACGACGTGCTCACCAGGTACCTGGAAGAGGAGCTGGTCAAGGCCGAACCTGGGCGGAAGATGTCGGTCATGAAGGTGATCCAGCACCTTGTAGACGAAGACAACGAGACCAACCATAGCAACAGATCGGCTACGACCAAGCTTGCCGTGCCTCGGCCGCGAGAGGAGACGTTCCTGACCGATACGAGCTCTGAGCGCGAGTATCTCGAAGCACTGGCCAAGCACTCGCAGATCGCGCGCGTGCTGCCACTGGAAGACTGCAGGCTCGCACAGGAAGACGGCCGGCCATACCCGATTGTCCATCGCGATGACCACAAGACCCAGTTCCCTGAACATCCAGTGCCCAGCAACGAAAGCCAGAGGCTGCAGGCGATCAAGAGCCACGATCTGTTGGCGATGGGCGAGTCCGAAGAGCTCGATCTCATCTGCTCGCTTGCAGCGCGCGAGCTCGAGTGCCCCGTGGGCTTTGTCAACATCATCACTGAGGACAGCCAGATCGCATTGGCGTCCAACGTAGAAGCCTACCGGAGGCACGCGTGGCCGCGCGACGAGGTGCTGTGCTCCCACACGATCATGGACTCCAGGCCGCTCGTGCTGCCGTACATGGAGGCGGACTTGCGCTTCCACAACCTGCCACTGGTGGCGGAGCAAGGCTTCAGCTTCTACTGCGGCTTCCCGATCGTGGCCGGCGACGACCAGCAGACAGTCATCGGCGCCGTTTGCTGTCTCGACTTCAAGTCGCGCGAGCTCACGCAGTCGCAGTACTCGGCCATGACGCGCTTGGCCACGACCGCGTCGGCCGTTGTTCAGCGATTAGGCAGCCAGGCGGCCGCGCGGCGTAACGATCATCAGCAACCGTGATTGATGATCGCCCACGCACTTGTGGGGAACGTTCTGGTTGTTGAACCTGTGTGGTGCCTGTCCCTGCCGTGTTAAGATTGAAGTCAACGCTGGCGAAGAGCAGTCGGCGTCTATTCCAACAGTATTATTAATATCTAATAGCGATCGACAGAGTCGCGAGTCTTTCTTGAGCACCGAGTCCGGGATCTTAAAGTCTCAGATTGATACCTTGAAGAGCTGGACTGGCTACTTTGACTGACTGCCACTACGGTACGTACCTCGACTTCAGTACGTACTGTATACACCACGGCCGGATAACCTCTGGACAGTATACGTACAGATGGCACCATCCTCTCCATCATGGGAGCCTATGGATCAACCATGCAACACAACCGTAGTATGTCGAACCCAGGAGCTCTTTTGGTGTCAGCATTCACGAGTCGACTAGGCAAGTGTTAACAGTGTTAAAACTCTGACCACATGACCAGCCAGCCATGAGGCTCGAGATCCCGCCCCTTTCTCTGCCAGACAGACGCATGCGCTTGCACACAGCGCCCACCCACGCTCCTCACTCACTCCCAGACTCATCATGCATGCAATCCAATCTCTATACGTATCCGCTGACGCACGCCCTTGCTCCTGTCTGCCGACCTGCTTGGGCCTGCATGATGTAAACAACAGCGTTTCCCGATCGCAAATCCTTCAGGACAGGATGCCGCTCAAGAAATTCTCCCGCCCCGTCTTCAAGCAATCGCACGTCAGGACATCAGTGGCTTGCGCTCCATCGTGTGGTCGTCGCCCAGTCCGTAGACATGGACCAGCCACGTGGGACTGGATCTGTACACAACCCAGGCAAGAGACCAAACGACGTCGGCTCAAGAGACCGAGCACGTGTTACCCGCTTTCCCCATCGCAGAGGAATCCCGTGCTCACGGGAGCATTCCTATCACTCGGTCTCTTGCTCGCAGAGAAGCCAGCCAGCCTGTCAGCTCCCATGGCGCCACTCGTCACGCCTCACGAGAGCGATCCGGCGTCGCAGCCTGCCAGCGTACGTTCGGGTGACTCGATCGCGCACTCGCTGCGCTCGACCTTGCGCCACGTCACTGGGCGCCGTCGCCGCACAGCCTCAGCAACAGCAGCAGCCCCCGCCTCCAAGGGCACGCAATGGGAGACCGTCAGTGAGCAGGACAGAGCCTGGTCCGAAGACCGATCGCGGATCGACAGCAGCGACGTCAGCTACAGCAACAACTCCGTCGAGAGCTCGTACAAGGTCAGCCGACCGGCCGTCAAGCTGCGCTTCACGGACGCCGAGCTGGCGGAGATGGCCGTGGAGACAGCCGACTGCGTGCCCTGGGACGCGCTGCACCACGATCTACTAGCGCCCAACTCGCAGTGGCGACGCAAGCGCGGCTCGGACGACGTCGCGGTCTACACCAAGACGGACGACAAGACCGAGACGTTCTCGGTCGTGGCTGTGAGCGAACTGCCCTGCAGTATCCGAGAGCTGCAGCAGATTCTGTCCGTGAGCTCCAGCCACGAGTACACGGACCTCATGCGCGCCATGTGGGGCAAGAAGTTCCTCTACGGCGAGCTGCTGCACGAGGTGGAGGTCGAGGGCGACGATATTGCCGCCCCCACGATGGAGAACGTCAAGAGCTCGCGCTCGAACTCGCAGCTATCGCACTCGACACAGAGAAGTCAACGGACGCGGGGCGGCTCTAGAGGGGCCGAGCCCCAGCTGACCGTCAAGACGGCGGTGTTTGAAAAGTCCAACGTCTTCCGCCGCAACGAGGAGTGGTTCTATCTCGACTTCCTGCGCCAGAAGGAGGACCCGCGCACCGGCCGCCGCGTGTTCACCAAGACGATCCTGTCGCTGCATCCGGACGATGTGATCATGGAAGAAGGCCGTCACGACCACAACCTGAGCCACGTGCGGCATCGAGGCAGCATGTTCGCGGGATATTCGTTTGATGAAGAGCCCAGTGGGCGGCTCACTCGCGTGCGCATTTATGCCGACTGCTCCCTGGCCAGCAACAAGAAGAAGCTGAGCAAGGCCATCAGCAAGTTCGCAGGCAAACACAGCGGCGCCGGTGCGAGCGCCAACGACAACATGGGAACTACCAGCGATTCCAGCAGTCTCGCCTCGCAGGGAATGGTCAAGAACCGACTGCTGAACTTCGCCAACACAGCGCCGGCACTGCTGAAGATCCTTCGACGCCGACGCCTAGGCGTCCAAGTGTTCGTGGATACGAACGTGGCCACGTCGCAGTTCCGGATCTCGCTGCCGCAGTGCGATCGCTGCACCAAGTCGTTCCTGATGGTGCACCCAAAGCTGTGCACGCTTTGCGGCCACATTGTGTGTGACAAGTGCTCTAGCATCCACGAGCGAGAGCGGAAGACTCACTCGCTGCGCACGAGCATCGATTCCATTCGCGTCTGTAATCGCTGCATCGCCCGCGTCGACTGCGTTCAGCTCAAGAACGTCGGACACGGAGATCTCTTGGCAGCACGCGTCGTGGCCGATCGCACGAACGAGAGCACTGCGAGCGGCAGCGTGCGATCGGAATCAGTTCGCTCGTCCAGCAGCGCTGTGCTGACCGGCTTACTAGAGGAGTCGCTCAAGACCGCCTCGACGCAGGAACGCCGCACATCAGTCATGAAGATGATCAAGGTGATCAACGAGCAGGATGGCGACGAACGAAGCTCCATCTCTACTACAACGTCTGTGCCATTGACGGAAGACGCGCTGGAAGAGCTGCAGAGAAAGCTCAAGGAGCCACCGCTTCCCTTGGACCAGTGCGTTCTGGCGAACGCCGAGACGCGCAAGTACTTGATCTCTCCGGGCGAAGACCCGGACGCGGTGCTGCCGGCGCCGATCCCGTCGAACGAAGCGCGTCGTTTGACGATCGTGAACGGCATGAAGATGCAGGAGCTGAGCGAGCGTCCGGAGCTCGAGATCATCTGCTCGATCGCGGCCAAGGAGCTGGGCTGCATGGCCAGCATGATCACGATCGTGCAGGAGGACACGTACCACGTGCTGGCGTGCAACATGAGCCACCTGGCCAACAAGGAGCTGCCGCGCAACGAGGGCTTCTGCAATCAACTGATCATGGACGACAAACCGCTACTGGTGACGCACCCAGAGGCCGATGTGCGTTTCAACAACATCAAGGTGCGCAAGGACTACGACGTGAACTTCTACTGCGGATTCCCGCTCACGGCCGAAGACAACACGGTCATCGGAAGCGTTTGTTGCGTGGACCAGCAGTCGCGAGAGCTCACACAGTCGCAGTATTCGGCCATGAAGCGGCTGGCCGAGACGGCGTCCAAGGTCGTGCAGCGCAAGGGCTCGAGATAGAGAGAGGATTTATTCATGCCCAAGACAGGGGCATTTCTAAAGTAATTGCTGTATCCTAAAGCAAGTGTACAGGAGTGTAGACGTACAGAGAAGCCAGCATGTGCAACAAGCTGAAGAGTTAACAGTTCATCCATGCGCAAGTGTATGTAGCTACCCTCGTGTGCGATATGAAGGACCTGTAATCGGCGTGGGCTCATGTAATCACCCGCATCCGTTCAGGCCCGCTCTCGACGGATCAGAAAGCGCAAGCGAGTGTGCGTGTGTGTGTCTTCACGTCGCGGCTCTATGCGCAGAGAGCGAGCGAGATGGGGACCAAAAGCTTTCAGACTCATGATTTGGTCACCATCTCACTCCTGAACTGCAGTGCAGTGCATTGGAAATACTGAAGCTAGCGTGTGGCTCTGGTGGTGGGGAGATCGGCATCCCTGGGCACAGGAGCGAAGGGGAATGCGTTGGCTGCCTTGATTGTGTTCCTTTCGTCCGCTCACAGGGCCGACTGGTACCTACTGTATTACCAATGAGCAAGGGTCACCGACTCTTCAAGCGCATCTCATGATGTCCTCTGAACGCCAGTGCCACTGTAGCACTCTCTCTGTCTCTGCGGCCCACGTCTGTTAAACCACACAAGGATTGCATACCTTACTGTACAACTTATACAAAAACACTGAATTATACCAAATCACTAGGGCTCGGGTATTAAAGCCAGCTTCCAAATCGTCATTCCAAATCGACGACGAAGGAGCTCAGGACTCAGCCAGCAAATCCACCAAGATATGCAAATGCTTTCGGATCGGACCCAGGGCTTACGCAGTAAGCAGACCCCACTGGGTATGCAGATAGCCACGCGCCACGTTGATCGAATTGGAGCGCTGGTGTCTGAACGGAACACTGAAACCTTGACACCCTAGCCCTCGTGTCCGTGCATTTTTATGACAATTAGTCTACACTATCCGGAGATTCCGACCTGAAATGTAGAATAGCGACGTCACTGTACACTCGTGCTTGTGGATCCGATTGCTTCCCAGGTCGGCAGCAGGAGGATGGGGAGGAGAGCCACAGAGACGGGTTGCTAATGTCTGGAAGAATGGATGGGTGGATCAAATCCCAATCCTGCGATCATTCTGCAAAAGACCAGCGACGTGTCAAGCGCAATGGCTTCGGATCCCAGCCGCAAGATCAACGAGGCCTTTGGGTCCATGCGCTCGGCCACGAGCTCCGACCTGGACCCGCTGGACTTCGACAGCGAGCGAAGCCGCCATGCAGACGTTCGGAGACGCAACACTGGCGCACACAACATGGGGCTGACGGACGCGCAGCTCATGACCATGGCCAGCCAGGCCGACAAGTCGCTGCACTGGGACTCGCTGCAGCAGGACCTGCTGGCGCCCACGTCGCGATGGAAGCGCAAGAATGGCGGCGACAACACGGCCATCTACTCACGCAAGGACACCAAGGACGGTACGTACTCGGTCGTGGCTGTGAGCGAGCTGCCGTGCTGCGTGGAGGAGCTGCTGCAGCTGTTCCTGGTCAAGTCCACTGCCGAGTACGTGGACGTGATGAAGGCTATGTGGGGGAAGGAGTTCCTCTACGGCGAGCTTCTCCATGATGTCGAGAACCTCAGTATGCCCAATGAATCCACACGCACGACCCGATCCGACACCAAGTCCAGCATGGAGTCCACCACCAGTGCCGCGCAGCTCAGTGTCAAGTACGCCGTGTTCGACAGACAGAAGAGCATGTTCCGCCGCAGCGAGGAGTGGTTCTACATCGATCTCATCAAACAGAAGCAGGACTCAAGCGGTAAGCTCTCGTTCACCAAGACCATGTTCTCGCTGCACCACGACGATGTGTTCGCGGGCCCGACTAGTGGCCGCACACAGACGCCTCGGGGCGGCGGCGTGTTCATGGCCTACTCGTTCGACGAGGAGCCCAGAGGCCGCGTCACGCGCGTGCGCATGTACGCGGAGAGCTCGCTGTCTGTGGGCAAATCCGTGGGGAAGTCGTTGTCCGGCAGCACATCGCAGCGCATGGCCAAGTACCGACTCAAGCAAATGACACTGACTTCCGGTTGCTTGCTGCGGATCCTGCGCCGTCGGAGACTGGGCTTCCAGGTCATGGTGGACACGCGGCTCTCGCTCGTGGCCATGAAGATCTCGCTGCCCAAGTGTGGGCGCTGCACTCGGTCGTTCCTAATGGTCAAGCAGAAGATCTGCAACCTGTGCGGCAACATTGTGTGCGACAAGTGCTCCGCCATCCATGAGCGCGAGCGCACATCGCGTCGCAGCATTCGCCTCGACTCGTTGCGCGTCTGCCACCGCTGCATCGAGCGCGTGGACGCGTCGATCTACAAGCACATCACGAAGAGCGACCTGCAGCCAGCCCGCGTCGTGGCGGACGATCCAAACCGGGTCATGAATAGCACCAGATCAAGAAGAAGCCCCAGCGCCGCGCTGCTGACGGGATTGCTGGAAGACACGCTCAACACGACGTCCAACAGGATCCGCCGCGCGTCTGTGATGAACGTCATCAACTGCCTGATCCAGCAAGACGCCGGAGACCAGCAGTCTGCGGTGCATTTGACAGAAGACAGCTCGACCGACGAAGCTGTCCAGGCAATGAAGGCCCACTTGAATGACGAGCCGCTGCCTCTTGACCAGTGCGTGCTCGCCGGTGCTGAGTCTCGGCAGTACGTCATCTCGCCCACGGAAGACCCGACGGAAGCGCTTCCGGCCGTGATCCCAGCCAACGAAGAGCGACGTCTGGAGATCGTGAACAAAATGAACATGAAGCAGCTCGCGGAGCAGCCGGAGCTCGACATCATCTGCTCTCTGGCCGCCAAGGAGCTGGGCTGCATGGCCAGCATGATCACGCTCGTGCAGAAGGACACGTACCACGTGGTGGCGGCGAACGCGAACCGTTTCGCCAACCACACGCTGCCGCGCCACGAGGGCTTCTGCAACCAGCTGATAATGGACGACAAGCCGCTGATGGTGCCGCATGTGGAGTCCGACATCCGCTTCAGCAGTCTGCGCCTCGTGAAGGACTACAACGTGAACTTCTACTGCGGGTTCCCGCTCAAGGCCGAAGACGACACGGTCATTGGCAGCGTGTGCTGCGTGGACAACAGCTCCCACGAGCTCACGCAGTCGCAGTACACGACATTGAAGCGACTGGCGGAGACAGCGTCCAAGGTCGTCCAGCGCAACGCTTAGATTGATAGATATATTAGAGGATGTATGTAGTGAGTTTAACCTTAAATCCTTCGTTGAATGTAGCAAGCATATGCCCATCGCTAACTGCCCCAGACAGCTTAGGAATCGACCATGAGTCCATCGGAGTGTGAAGACGCTGTTAAAGAGAATTACACTCTACGAATGGGGATAATAGACAGACTTGATGGCCTTAGCAAGTTGCTCAGCACATGGCTGGCGTGACATGAAATTCGAGAGGGACTGTGTTCAAAGAAACCTACACTTTACGGATGGATGGGAGTCCGAATGTTGCGAAGTAGCCAGTTCAGCCTTTAAGGAGTCCTTGACACGCACTTTTGATGCACTGGCTCAGCCATTTGCGCCCTGCTGCGTCCTGCAGTAACGTAACACCCGCACACACGCAGCCGTGCCTCCTTTACATGCTCTGAACGTTCAGTGGTTGCAGTAATCGCGGACGATCGCGGCGTGATCACCTGCGATACACGGAGAAGGCGATACAGAGTGCGCACGACTGTGCACCGGCGGCATTCAGTGCCCATGGCATCCAAAGGGCACAGGGTCCCTCCCTGGCCTCCCGCTCTCTTGGGGCGCTTGCTGCGTGAGTGGGTCAATTGGCTGTCTCTTTTCCGGATCTCATGCGGGGCAGTTGACACTGTAGCTATTGTATCATCTTCTCCAGAGATCAGTCATTCCGACACTTGATCGCTTGTGAGCAAGCTTTACCTCATGGCTCCGCAAGTCGACAACGTCGCCATGACGTTCGCAGCCAAGAACTTCCCGCAAAGCACTCGGTCCGCGTCGAATTCCTGGACGCTGGGCAACGAGTCCAGTCGATCGGACAGCAGCTGGGTGGAATCTCGATACAGAGACGCCGAGGCCCCAGCGTTGGCTCTGACCGACGCCCAACTGCTAAAGATAGCGGTCGAAGCCGGCCAGAGTCTGCATTGGGACACTCTGCAGCGCGATCTGCTGGCCCCCGCGACGCTCTGGAAGCGCAAGCAGCACGACAATGGCGACAACGTCGGGGTCTACACGCGCACGGACACCACGGCCAGCACGTATTCTGTTGTGGCAGTGAGCGAGCTCCCGTGCTGTGTGCAGGAGTTGCGTGAGATCTTCTCCGTCCGCTCGACAGCCGACTACATGGAGCTCATGACGGCACTCTGGGACGATCAGTTTCTGTACGGCGAGCTACTGCATGACGTGGAGGACCCAGCGCGCTTTCTGCCGAAAGAATTGAAGGATGAGTCCACGGAGCTCAGCGTCCGCCATGCTGTTTTCGACCGGTTGAACGTCTTTCGTCGCCAGGAAGAATGGCTCTACGTCGATCTGGTTCAAGACCAATCAAGCGCCAAGAAGAGCACGTCGTTCTCTCGGACTTTGCTCTCGCTGCATCCGGACGATCTGTTCGCAGAGCCAGGCAACAACTGGACCCAGACGCATCGCTCCGGCAGTGTGCTCGTGGGCTTCTCGTTCGATGAAGAGCCGAGTGGCAGCCTGACGCGGCTTCGCATGTACGCAGAGTGCGCTTTGGACGCCAACAAGACCAGAAGTCGGTCTCTGAGGAATTTTAAAGAGAGAGCGCGTGGCAGTAGTGCATCGCAGCGCATGGTCAAGAGCCGGCTGCAGCAAATGACGCAGATCTCGAACGCCTTGCTCAAGATCCTGCGCCGCCGTCGTCTGGGTTTCCAGGTTCTAGTCGACCCCAAGATCACGACGTCATCCGTGCTGTCGCTCTCAGTGCCGAAGTGCGGCCGCTGCACGCGATCGTTCCTCATGGTCAAGCAGAAGACGTGCAAACTGTGCGGTAACATTGTCTGTGACAAGTGTTCGGCCAAGCATGAGCGAGAGCGCTCCACTCGCACGCGATGCTGCATCGACTCAGTACGCGTCTGCCATCGCTGCATCGCGCGCGTGGACGTCTGCAAGTACAAGGGCGTCGCCAAGAGCCATCTGCGACCAGCACGCGTGCTCTCTGATAACTTTGACGAGCAATCGAATGTGTCGCAGCGTTCTCGAGGCGAGAGCAACGCTGTGCTCACAGGCCTGCTGGAAGACTCTCTCAAGACTACGACGAAAGAGAGACGAGCATCCGTGATCAAAGTGATCAACTGTCTGATCGAACAGGACGTGCGCGACCAGCGATCCATGTCTGCGATCGCATTAACAGCCGAGAGCTCTACGGAGCAGGCTGTGCAGGCCATGAAGAACCACTTGATTGACGAGCCACTGCCGTTGGACCAGTGCGTGCTTGCAAATGCCGAGACCAGAGGCTACGTTCTCTCCCCAGGAGAAGACGCTGGGGCCTCGCTGCCTGCTGTGATCCCAGTGAACGAGGTCCATCGATTGCAAATGGTAGATCAATTGAAGATGAAGGAGCTGGAAGCTCGACCAGAGCTGAGCCTCATCTGCGCTCTAGCCTCCAAGGAGCTGGGCTGCATGGCCAGCATGATCACAGTCGTGCAAAAGGACTCGTACCACGTCGTTGCCTCGAGCATCGGAAGCCAAACCGGCAACATGCTGCCGCGCCATGAAGGCTTCTGCCACCAGCTCATCATGGACGACAAGCCGCTGATGGTGCCTCACGTGCAGGCTGACGTGCGCTTCAGCAACCTCCGCCTTGTGAAGGACTACAACGTGAACTTCTACTGCGGATTCCCACTCAAGGCCGAAGACAACACCGTCATTGGCAGCGTGTGTTGTGTGGATCAGCACTCGCGTGAACTCACACAGTCGCAGTACACGGCCTTGAAGCGCCTGGCTGAGACCGCGTCCAAGGTTGTGCAACGCAACGCATAGTGTAGCTGGATTAGCCTTTAGATGAAGACGAGTAGCGTTAGACAGAGTGGCAGACCCGCAACATGCTTTGGTATATTTAATGTGAATGAGAAATCATTTACCTTAGAGCTTTGAGTACAATCACATTAGAACGCAAACAAAAACGTTCTGATAATTAATTCACGCCTGGCTCCCGTGAAAGCGGAGTCACCTTGACTTTACTGGAGGCCACCCCGTCCCTATTTTGGCTCGGCGGTATTCGCGAATGAAGAATGCTTTCGTACGCGGAATTGATCTTCACAGTTTGGGCCACGCGATGCGCTTGAGAAGACCAGCACTCAGGCAGTTGTCGCACGTCGACTGCCATGCTTTGCCGACGGGCCAACGAATTCGGCCGGCCTTTGGTGTTGTCGCGAAAGCCAGGCGAGCAACTGTTGGCTTTGATTTCGACTGATTTGTACGAGAACTTTGGCACGGGCTTGAGATTGAATTTCATTTTCTGCAGCGAAAACTGCGGCCGGCAACGCTGAGAGTACTTCAGCGGCTTGTACTTGAGAGATCCAGCTCCGTACGCTGTGATAGAATTCCTTTCGCGCTGTTTCACAACGTAATACGCTTCATACGAAAGCTTGAGTCTATGCACTGGATCGTAAATGCGAGCGAGTCGGCGCGGATCCAGATCGCATGTCATACCGGCAAGCGGCAATTGCGCGTAGAATGCAGTAACAGCATTTTCCGTTGCGTCCTTGGATGAAAATGAGCACGAAAGCTCTTTGGCGCGAGCTCGAAGGGGTTCAGCCAGTAAGGCTTGGAATGCCTGTACGAGATTATCGATAGTAATTTTGTCGAGCTCAAGTGCAGTGATGCCAGCACCAGCCTTTACAATCGATTGGCTCCAGAAACGTTGCGAATCATCGCGTGGGATCACACATGCAGGCTTGCCTGCAGCAAGGCACCGAGAGATGATAGAAAGATCCCCCCAATGGAAAGCTGCGTGGACAAGAGGAAGGAGTTTTGCTACCGACACCGATGATGGCGTATGATGAATGGTTGCATTAGAGAATGGCTCAAAATCTATAACTTCATCGCACGTTTGGAAAATCACCCTCACATTGGCGATTTCAGCTGCCGATTGGATGATCTTCAGTAGATTCATGATGGCCAAAGAGTCCCAATCGCCAGCATTGAAGCCAAAGTAAATGACGGAGGTTGGTGCTGGAAAATTCTCAATGAACGATCGCAACGCTCCAAGAAGATCATCCTTGTCGTTCTCTGAGTCCAATGCATTTTCCAAATCAACGTAGCCAGAAATTGATATCTCGTTGCCCCAATCTACCGGCTTCGGCAGTAGCTCTATATTCCAAAGGTAAGTGTGTGGCACATGCCACTTTGTCAAGGGATTTGTATTTCCCATGCGACCTGATAGACCTAATGTCGCTCGGAAATCGTTTAGCACATTATATATCCCTTGCATCCACACACGCTCAGTGGAAACGTATGAGGTAGCATTGGCGGGAGTGCGCATGCATGCTTCTAAACAGATCGTTGCCGAGCTCATGAGATGCGGAAACGCTTGAGTACGAGTCAAAGGGGTCGATGATATACAATGAAGCGGAACTCCAAGGCGTTCAGCTACAATCGCCTGACCAAACAACAGCGGATGCGCAATGATAGCATCTGCTCGAAAAGGCAAACCAGAGAAGCGTGGATCAGCACTGACACATGCCGGCCACAGCGAGAAAACCAAGGACCTGATCTCATCCATTCCAGGATATGTGTCCCTCTCAGACGAGAAGATATTGCTGAAAATCCCCCCTGCTCGATTGTTATCGTGACTCTTGGTACACAAATAATGCAAGAATTTCTCCAATGAAGAAACGTGACCACCCAGAGGATAGAATTCAAGCCCAGCTTCAGCCACGCGATCACGAAAGCCACTGGTGGTGGCAATTCGGACACGATGCCCATCTGCCTTAAGCCGGAGACCGATCGCCACATACTGTTGCACATTTCCGTCCCAGCTGCCGACAGTCATGAGGCAAATATTCATTTTCGGAATCAACGTCTTTTGCATTCTGGCCAAAAGAAGTTTTTGCTTGTCCTCTTCTGAACTGTTGCCCTCATTGCTTTGGGATGATCCATCCGTAACCAGCAAGTGCTTGGTGTCTGGTGCTTCTGGAACTACAATATCCGAGCGATCACTAGTCGAAGATGAAATCTTGAAAGCTTTCTTCAACGTCCAAGAAGAATTGCGGCGATTCATGACTTTGTAGAATCTGGCGTCCAGATCCTTGCTCTCTTCGTCAGTGACGATAACTAGCGCATGCGGCCTTTCGATGACCGGTTTGACGACTTTGAACGTTTCCTCCGGATTCATTGCCGCAGAATGCGCATTTGGCGCCAAATCAATACCGATTTTCCTCAATAGCTCCTTGTTTTCTAGTAAAATTGTGCCTTTCTTTCGACGCTCTTTGCCTCGGAATTTATTATAGTGTCCGGTAGCTACGTGGTCAGCAAAAAGAACAGCACCTTGAATGGGACTGGCGACCAAGGATCCTGCACCTTTTACTAAACCAACAACAGCACCCTTGGCGCCACCATCTTTGTATCCCTTGGTAGGTTTGACAAAGAAGTCCGACAAACCAGCACCGAGTTCGTGCACAAATGCACCTAAACCAGAAGAAGCGCCTTCTAATATCGAGTCTGGGCCACGAGCAGAGTAATCCACGAAATGGTAGTCCACGATATCGTACTTTGAGTTTTCAGGACGAGAGCCAATAGCAAAAGCACACTCGGAACACAACTTGAGACGATCCTTTTGACTCCAACGTGTAGCAATATTCGTACCATCTACATCACAACGCATACTTGGCAGCGGCAAATTGCGATAGAAACAACGCACAGCTTCGTCGGAACCATCTTCTTTCGACATAACTTCGCGAATCACCATAGCACGATCGCGGATGTCCGGAGCCTGCAGCGCTATGAATGCTTCAAACAACTTCTCCGTCGTTAGAGACTTGATCAGGCATGGTTCCACACCGACGCCTGCTGTGACAACGGCACGACCCCAGAATGGCTGATCACCAAAGAACGGGACGATGAATGTCGGCTTACCAGCAAGTAAACCAGCAGCAGTCGTACCAGCTCCACCGTGATGAACCACAGCACACACACGCGGCATGAGCCAATCATGAGGGCAATTGCCCAGAAACATGATGTTTGAAGGCACTTTCACTCCACCAGACATGTCACTCCAGCTGGATTGGATCAAGACACGTACATTGTTGGCTTTCTGGGAGGCTTCAATGATCATCGTGGTGACCTTCTTGGGATCATCTATGACCATAGAGCCGAAACCCACGAAGATCGGACCACCATCAGTTCCCAGAAATGCTTCAAGCTCAGGCGTGGGTTCATACTTGGAAGCTTCTTCCTTCAGAGCTACAGTACCAATAACATCGTAAATTGGACCCCAGTCAGCCGGCTTAGGTACAAGCGCCGAGCTCCACATGAATGCATGAGGAATACACAAATCCAGCAAGATATTGCGGCCTCCGTCGCCCTTGCGAATCTTGCGCAGACCTATCACGTTGCGACGGAATTTGTTGATCATTGCCTCTGTGCCTTGCCACATTAAAAGGTCCACCATCTTGTACGACATGTAGTTTTTCTTGGACGGTTTGTTATCGTACATCATATTCGAGAGCGGATGCGGAAACGACTGCGTGGGGACCCACGGCTGTGGAAACATAATATGCAGAGGAACACCAAGGCGCTCAGCCACGTGCACATGGCCGTACGTCACCGGATTCGAAATGATTGCATGCGCTTGGAAAGGATTCCCAGGAACCCCCTTGCCTCCAGCGTCGGGATCTACTGCTGATACAGCGGGCCAAGTACTATTCAGAATCTCCTTGATCATTTTCATGTTACGCGGCACATCTTTTTGCAATGTCTCGAGCTTGAGTGGGATAAGGTGACCGCCAGTCTTGACCATGTAAGCAGCTAGTTCCTTTGGATCGCCTCCCAACGGATAGAACTCGACGCCGTAGCCAGTCACAAAATCGCGATAGACAGCGTGTGTGGCGAGGCGGACGCGATGTCCGTCCTGTTTCAAGCGCAGGGCGATCGCGATGAACGGCTGCACGTCGCCCCGTGTTCCAACAATCATGATACACACATTCATGTGGGCCACAAGATCATCAATCTCACTGTCATCACGGCGAATGTGTGCAAACTTGGCCAGGCATTGCTGCGTTCGCACTTGCATGGTTTCAATGTCACACTCACTACCAAAGTCCAGTTTGATGCGACCGTTTTTATCATACAACACGAGTTCATGCACGATATCTGAAAAGGTCGGAATCTGCCTTCTGTTGCTCTGTGTCTGCTGCTGCTCCATGATCTTCTGCATAGCGTCGTTCATCTTGTCATCCCATTTCTACATCGAAACAATAGGACCAAAAATTTAAACACCATTAAGCAGCTGAGGGAAAGTAGATCGATTACCTTTCCCGATGGCACTGGATCAGCCATCGCGAATCTGCTCCGACGCCACGAAGGCTACCGACTTGTTTGTGTGCTGTCTTTGTCAGTCTGCGAGTTTTCCTTTGTCCGCCATCAAACATCATCATCAGCGTTTGCAAGCCACGAACCGGGCCATAACCTTGCTTGAATGATCAAACGGCATCTAACGGCACTGAAGAGAATTTGGCTTGGCTCCAAATAGCACCCACCAGTGATGAGGGTTATATATAAATATCCGCAAGAATCGGTGTTTTGATTTTCATTTTGCATCGAGCCTAAAGTTGCTCCGCACTCAACCTGTCATTTGCTTGGAGCTTTTGTGACAGCAAGTGGCTTCATGCGCGGAATGAATCATCACGTTTTGGGATGAAGATTTCACCTCCCAGCCTCCAATGACAAGTCAGCGAATCGAACTGGCTTCACCTTTCAGACGTGACCTGTTTAGAAAATCCAGTCGTCAAGCGGGACATGTCTGATTACGCTCTCCATAATCATTCCTGATGACCCAGCGGTAGCATTTCGTGGAAAAATCAGATTCCAAGCCGACAGCATGGGCGATAATGGCCTGCCAGATTACAACGCAGAGTTGGATGGAGATGACTGGGCAGCAGCCGACATCGATCTCAAGCAAAGCCTCATGCGCCAGTTCAATGCGAAAAGGTACAGGAGCCACCGAGATAATGATTCCCACAGAAAGAGTTGATATCGAGTATTGTTGTTGTTCCAGATCGTTCACCTGCATGACGGTGCGACGGCTGCAGCGACAGTATCAGGGCGTGCACAAGAAAAAGTCGTTCGTGGTGCGGTTTGTGATGTGGCTGATCTTGGCTTACACGCTGGCTATGCTGGCAGCTGTGATCTTAGGATACGTAGGTAAGATTGTGTGACTCTGGCAGGCGGCTTTGCAAATGGGTCTGACAATCTCCTGGTGGTAGATCCGGACGCAGATTCCAGCTCCTCGGACAATGTGCTTTACTCCGTTATGTTCGTCTGCATCGTCTACATCTTCATGGACGTCATGATGGTCGTTCGATGGCTCATCTACTGGCTCCTCTTGGCTGTAATGCTCACTTTCGACATCACTGGCAAGATCTATTCGTTATTTTGGCTGGATGAAAAGCTCACCAAGCAGCAAACGGCTCAACGCAATGCGATCTTGATTGCTCTTGTGGTCATGGAATTTATCACTGTGTTTGTGGCCATCGGCTTGCACTATGTATACCCGACGCTGGTGAAGCGGGGCTACGTAAACACCATGCGCTGGTTGGATGTTCGTCCTGGGCGCTGGAACAACACACTCATATACCGCCCGAGTTCGATTAGCAAGCGCCATATTATCGTATACTCTGGTGGCTTGAACGCTGAAGGCCAGCCGCACGGCTACGGCATGTGGACTGACTCTGCCAGCAACGGCGAGCGGCTCACCGGACAATGGGAGAATGGGATTCCGATCGGTCCGTTCCGCAGCTTTGAGCATGGAAGCGGCTACTGCTTCGTGAATCTTCGTATTGCCTATTGCCACAATCGGTCTGAGGCAAAACCCGACGAAATCTCACACTTGCCCAAGCATTCTCAGGACGGACTGCACTGGGGCGTGGCGTCGGTGGAATGTTCAGTCTCGGGCGGCTTTTACCGATTTCTTCCGGCCGTCTCTCACCTCACTCCGTTTAATGAGGGAGGTAAAGCTCCGCAAAACGCAGCCGATGTCCTGCCTTTCCTGCGCACGCCTGCAGATGATGTGGGGCTCAGGCACAGGCTAGAGAGAACAGGCTCTTCGTTTGAAAAATCATCAAAGCCTCAAGTACTGGGTGGACGTCTGGATCTGACTTCCAACGCGGCATCGACTATTGAAAAGGAAGCACTTGTATTTTTGCACGGCTACAACTGCCCGCTTGATTACAGTCTCAGCCGTCTGGCTCAACTGCTTGCGCTTGGAGACTTTCCCTCGCACCTTCATCCATTCGTGTTCAGCTGGCCCAGTGGTGGCCCTCTTTCCTACTTCCAAGGTAAGAATATCTACTCGTTTGGATTTCAGGTCGTGACAGAGTTTCTAACGTAATCATCTCAGCAAAAGCAACCGGAACAGATAGCGAGAAGACATCAAATGACTTCAAATTGTTCCTGGGAAGTCTTGCAGATGCTGGTTACAAGAGCGTCAACATAGTAGCGCATTCCATGGGCGCTCGCATCTACTTCAGTGCTTTAAATCGTGGGTATTTGGACGACATTTTCACGGTAAGTACCGTCAGCTTTTGCTTTCTGAAGCAATGTTCAGTCGATTTTCACGTAAAAACCTTTGTTTGCTTGAATTGCAGCGCTCGATAGCGAATTTGTCACACGAATCAGCCAAAATGCGGCTTTCAACGCTCACGTTTTGCAATCCGGATTACTCGCGCGACGAGTTCGTAAGATATGGAGGCGCTTACGACCAGTCAAGTCAATTTTGCAATCATATTACCCTCTACCCCGACAGTATGGACGGTGCTTTGTTTTACGCCGAGATTTTCTCCAAGAAGAAAGTGTGGGGACCACTTGAATATTCACTCGGAAGAAGAGGATATACCATGCACCGCGACAATCATCGGGATCGAGTTGAGTACGAAGACCTGCTTCTTCAGGAGTCAAGTGTCTCGCACTCAATTGCGCTCGATGCTGCAGTCGTCAAAATGAACCAACAACGGAAGTTCGAGGGTGTAAAGTTCTTCGCGTACAATGATGACCCAGAGCAGACCAATGGAGCAAGCCCATACGCTGCACACGGACGAGATGCGAAATATCTGGATATGGATGTGATTGACACGACCTGGATGGACAATAACGTGCACGCCATTCGCCACAATTACTTTAATCTCAACCCCACGCTGGTACGTTCAGAGACAATTGACAGGAGGCGAAGTCAAAGCATCTCACACTTGCAATTTGCACTCTGAAACAGGTTGAAGATCTGCGCCAGTCAATTGTTGGGAAGAAGCGCGCAAGCGATCGGCCATCGTTGCTCAAGACAATGGCTGCCGAGAACGTTTACATCTTTCTGGTTGCTCCATCACACATAAAAAATAAATGATTTCGCGAGGATGCTGTAATTTGCTTGCGAGGGTATCAATGCGCTCTCGAATACTCCAATGGATTTAAAATGGAGTCTTCGCATGATCGACTTGAAGACGATTCCTATGACTTGGTTCAATTCAACAACGGAGAAGTTGTATCAAGTATTTATGGCTCTACAAGCTCATGTCGAAAGAAGACGGCGCTGATGAAGCTGTGCGCTGCTTCTATCGTAATTTGCCACTGCCAGCCATGCGCTGCGACGTGGATGACAAGCAAATTGCGACTCGTTGGAGACAGAAGGATCAGCTTAAGTTGTGTTCCGAGTGTGCTTCTGTCATCGGCTGCTCTGAAACAGATATCACGGGCTACCAACCCATGGATTACTCGGCACGTGATCCAGACACTCTGATGGAAGGTGTTCCTGCCAAAGGATACAAGAAAGATGGTAATGGGTTTGATGAAGGGTGTGGCGTCTTTGGTTATGAAACCTATTCACGGTGCCGCTCTTTTGCCGATCATGTGGCAACCGGGTGCTCCAACGAATGTCGAGGCAAACAAGGTCGCAAGAAAGGCTCGAGTTTACACAAGAATAAGCCTTATTCAAAGCCATTGGTATCAAGTAACGCCCCAGACACTCTAACATTTTCGATACCCTTGGCAATATCGAAGATGAAGATGGCGCCTCTTGTTGTTACGCCACTTGCACCGAAAGCCTGCACGAGTGGTTCCACACAACGCATTCCACACAACGCATTCCACACAACGCCTCACATAATCTGCGATCTCAGATTTTCGTGAACGCGGGCGCTGGTGTATCAGGATACCTTCAGCGCAGCCCGAGTCACCACAAAAGATGTGCTTTCGTGTGTGGGTTCCAAGCCAAACGCAATGAATTCAGGTTCCCCTGGCATGCAAACAGAACAAGACAGTTGAGATCGCACAGTTCGATCGCACGGACTCCTAAATTAGGATATCCTGTGGCGCAAAAATATAATCGAATTTGTGTCAATCTGAAACTCAAACCCAATAGTTGTCGCTCGTTTTGCCTTCTTCTGCCGTGCACGAGGACTTGAGCTTATTCCAGTAACTCGGGAGGATTAGCTACTTGGATATGTTGACAACTCGTGCGTAGCCCAGAGAAACAACAGTGACGACGGTCAGTGTGTCTGTGATCTCCGCCAGATGTGGAAAACTAGAGTTCGAGAGTTTGATATCAGAGCGTCGCGCGCTGTGTTTCACCGACACCAACCTGCAGTGTAAGACCATGAGCTGTGGACCATTTCGAACAGAAACCCAACGCATGTGGAATATCGCGAGACATTCTGTCATACTTATCGTAGCATTGTATCATATATCGGAAGAGACTTGATCGGACACGGCTCCACACCAACACCAGCAGTAACGACGGCGCGGCCCCAAAATGGCTGATCACCGAAAAACGGGACGATAAACGTCGGTTTCCAGCAAGTAAACCAGCTGCAGTCGTGCCAGATCCACCATGATGAACGACAGCACACATACGTGGCATGAGCCAGTCGTGAGGACAATTGCCGAGAAACATGATGTTCAAGGCACCTCCAGTCCACCAGACATGTCACTCCAACTCGACTGAATCAAGGCACGCACATTGTTGGCTCTTTGTGAGGATTCAATGATCATCTTGGTGATTTTTGGGGGTTGTCGATGACCATGGAACCAAATCCCACGAAGATTGGACCCCCATCAGTTCCCAGAAAAGATTCAAGTTCATGCGTGGGTTCATAATTGGAGGCTTCTTCCTTGAGTGTAACAGTACCAATGACATCGTAGATACGTCCCCAATCAGCCGGCTTGGAAACGAGTGCCGGACTCCACATGAATGCGTGCGGGATGTACAGATCCAGCAGGATGTCACGGCCTCCGTCGCCCTTTCGGATCTTGCGCAGACCAAGTACATTGCAGCCGAATTCATTGACCATGCCCTCAGTGCACTGCCACATGAGCAGATCCACCATCCTGTACGACATATAGTTCTTCTTGGAAGGTTGGTTGTCGTAGGCCAAATTTGAGAGCGGATGCGGAAACGCTTGTGTGGGAGTCCATGGCTGTGGAAACATAATGTGCAAGGGAACACCAAGTCGCTCAGCCACATGCACATGGCCATAAGTAACCGGGTTTGAGATGATCGCATGCGCTTGAAAGGGCTTGCCTGGAACTCCAACGCCTCCAGCATCAGGATCTGCCGCTGACACAGCAGGCCACGTACTGTTCAGGATCTCTTCAAGCATTGCATATTGCGCGGCACGTCCTTCTGCAAGGTCTCGAGCTTGAGAGGAATGATATGGCCGCCCGTCTTGACCATATAGGCTGTCAGTTCCTTCGGATCGCCTCCCAACGGATAGAACTCGACACCGTAGCCGGTCACAAATTCGCGGTACACAGCGTGGGTAGCTGGACGCACGCGATGGCCTCCCAGTGAGGCCTGCGCATCCATACTCATCACCTACGGTCCTCACCTTTGGCGTCGGTGGAGGCTCCATCAGTCAGATGGCGGAGCTTCTTGCAGTCGGTGGTGCGCGTTGCGTTCTGAGGGAGACGCTGCTGCATGCAGCGCAGCCTGCTCATTGCCGAATGGCATGACTCAGGACCAAGACATCATCAGTGATGATTACCTGGATATTCGCACTTCAGTGGGAGCGAATATTTGGGTATTTGAGCTTTTGACGGATCTGGACGTTTGGGTTTTATTATTTTATGACCAATGGGTTTTGATTTTATTATTTGTCACAGGTCAGTCAGCATCAAATCCTGCGATTACTGTACATGGAGGAACAATGTGCTTTCTATGCACCGCCTACAGTACGGTACTCTGAGTGATGCACATATTGTCTGGCGTGGCCATGGAGCTGCTGGAAGGCGACGAGCGCGAGACGCTGGCGGCTGCGCTGTCGTTCGTGGAGAGCTACGAGTCGCCTGGAGAGGAAGAGGACACGTCGGAGTCTGAAGTAACGTCTTCTGCCGTCCAGAAGCCGAAAAAGAGCCACACGGAAGCCGAGAATGGGACGACCTCGCGCACGAAGAAAGCGGGCGTCTACAACTCGAACCGCGCGCGAGACGAGCGCAAGAATGAGCTGATCTACCTGCGCAGCAAAGTGCGGGAGATGGAGGACGAGCTGCACGGATTGCGCAGCACCTCAGCTGGCTCAGCGACCGTCGCGGGCGAGCGAGAGCAGACCCGCGTCAAGTCCAAGCACGCGCAAACGCTGCGTGGAGCTGCGGATGCCGTGCGCATCCTGACACGTGACTGGGTCCAGAGTGCACGAGTGTCACACTCTTCGATCTGGAAGGCAGCGGCCTCGCGTCAGTACGCGGAGCGCCACAAGGCTGAACTGGAGAACATGCGGCTGAAAATGGTGCTGGAAGCGCAGATCAAGGTCGCCAAGAGCTTGCAGAGACTCCTTCGCAAGCAGCTGAACGTGCAGGTAAGCTCCATACGCATTAAATGCATGTATCGAGTGGAGTTAATTATCGCTCATCTGTAGATCCAGCACCAAACGTCAGGCAAAGACGGCAAGAAGAAGCGCCAGCAATGCTCCATGCCACAGCTGTGCGGAGAGCACCAAGACGAGGGCTCGATCTTTGAGCGTCTGCTGGCTGGGCTGGAGAACGCAGTCTTTGAAGCCGACGCCGTATTCAAGGTGAACGGCCTCAGCAGCACTGAGCATCCATGTCACGATGCCGTGATCCGAGACCACAGCGTCCGCGGACGGTATCTGGAAGTGTTTGCGAACAAGATCGTGCCTTTTGACATCCACGCCACAGCGAATGCAGTCTACGAGCATTTCACTCGTGCCATCAAGCGTATGCCGTTCCGATCATACTATGAGCCCAAGGTTCCGCCTGCATCTTGGCCTACTGATGGTGTGTGGCTGTGACTAACTTGTATTTTGCTTTCGCTGCTATAGCAAACAGAAGTAGACGACAATACGTTTATGGAGAGCTTTGGCATCGGTCTTCAGGCCAAGCGAACGACAGGCGATTTTCGAGTGCTCAAGGTCATCCGTCGCTACGTACAAGAAGATCGCATTGTGATCGCGTGGCAGTCCTGCTTGGAGCCCGTGGTGTTCTCCTCTCAGCCTGCCAAGAGCATTCGCGTGCATGAGTCCGGCTACGTCGTGATCAAACGCCCACAGACGCTGTCGCAGGATTACTCGCTCATTCAGACATGCTACGTCATGACTCCGACTGCGGATGACCCGGATGCTTCGCTCGAGACCATGATTGATCAGATTACACACTTCTTTCTGGACTCGAGCGCTCGCAACATGTACATGAGCCACCAGATGATCGAAAACAGCCTCATGGACGAGTATCTGAAGCAGAAGCGCCAGGAAGTCGCAGTTGCTTGACCGTTTTCATCGCTGGACACGAGATTTTCATTGGATGGCCTTGGATTTTTGTATTTGTATAGAATAATGGATTTAATAGTTTCACTGGCCATTCGTTGTTCTACTACGTTACTACGTAGTACATATCACTGTCAATGTCGTTTATATCTACGAACATGGAAGTTGAAAGGTGCGGTGTTCTTCACATGCATTTAGCTTGCTTATAATAGGTACCTCCGTGGTAGCTCAAGTGACGAGGCGATTGAGCTGACAACCATATTCACCCAGCCAAAGAGCCTCTTACTACTTCTTACTGCTGCCACCCGCCTTGAGCCGTTTGCTGCGTCGCGCCATGGCTGGAGAAGGCAAAGACGCTTGACGATTCGATTCTTGTGGGAACACTAATGGGCGCAGGAACAGCAGAAGACGAAGGCAATGGAGCCGCTGGCTTGTCTTCGAGTGATGGTTCGGCAGCCTCCATCGAAACATTGGCAGAAGGCAATGGGGCTGTCGTCTTCTTTTGCTCAACTGACTTTGTATCTAGAAAGCGAGGAAGCTGCACCAGCAGATGAATCACTCGCCGCGTAGGCGCATTTTCGTCCACGTAGTCGCCGATCTCGAAGGTCGGATCCAGTTCGCCCTGCATCAGGAGCGCCTGGATGCCACGGCTCATCTTGCCTTGCTTGAGCAGCTTGGCGTCTTCGTCCTGCGCTTCATCAGTCATGGACCAAGAGCCGCCATTCTTCTTAGCGACAAAGAGCTTGATCTGGTCTGCATCGCAGCGAACCACTCGGCGCTTCTTCTCCTTGATTGCGTCTTTCACGTCGCCCACTGACTCACAGGCCTCAATGTTGATGGGAAACACACTCGGCTGGCCGATCACAGCGCAAAAGAGCTTGAGCATGCCTTCTCTGTGGTCATTAACGAGTAACAGATCAGTAAACACACTACAAAAATACCCAGATAGGTCAGTCTCAGGCACCTGGGCTTCTTGATCGGCTCGTATGGCTCTGGAATCGGAGCTGCGCTTGTCAGCGTTACTGCTTCAGTATTGGCCTTGATCGCGTCTTTATACGCTGGCATTGACCATGTTGTGCTGCCTTTTGTACTGGCGAACGGATTCGACGATTCACTCGGGCGTGTGAGCTTCCCGCCTTCGAAAAGCTTCTTGGCTGTCTATGGTCTCAGGCCAGTCAGTCCATCGACCTTCTCTGCATCTAGACTTGCGTTATGGCGCACCTTGGGCTTCCACAAGAGATCGACGATCAGCTCCTTCTTCCGCTGGGCCTCAGCGCGCAGGGCCTGGATCCGCTGCGTGTAATGGACACACGCGCCCGTGTGCTGGATCTCGCGATATGCCTCCCAGCGGAGCTCTTCAGGGCTCAGATCGCCCTTCACAGCATACGGCAGCTGCAGCAACACGCGTCAGTCGTCTCACTGTGAAGAGCCAGAGCCAGAGAGCAGAACGCACCCCGTCTTGGACGCTGATGCCCGTAAACGGCCACAGCGTCGGGCTCGAGATATCTTCTACGGCTTCGAGCCGCTTGGCTGCCAAGGGGTCCGCCACCGGCGCAGCTGCCGTGCCGTTCGCCCCGTTGGCAGCGACGCCGTTGACCTCGTGGGAGAAGCGGCAGAACGCGCCGTGGACGCACGAGCCCTGTGCGAAGTATCTGCACGGCCGATGCCGAGCTGCCACCATGTCGCCAATTCGGATTGGGTTACGCTGGCGTCATTCTTCGTAACCTTCTACTACTAAAGGGCGTACCCCTTTCAATATCGGTTACGCTCGCAAGATCGAAAGGTCGCCATTGAGCCATACGCAAGGAAGAGCTGCTGGATTGAGGGCCTTCGAAGCATGTTCCAGGCGCAGGAGAGCGGCAGCAGCTACACGTCGACCATCTACGGCTACATCCGCGACCAGAAGTACGAGGAGGCCGTGCGCATCCTGCAGATCGAGCTGGAGAACCATGCGCACTCGCGCGCCGCGCTGTCGCTGCTGGGCTACTGCTACTACCACCTGCAGAACTTCCACATGGCCGTGACCATGTACGAGCAGCTGTGCAAGAGCTACCCGGACGTGGACGACTACCAGCTCTACCTGGCGCAGTCGCTGTACAAGGCCGGCCAGTACGACGCGGCCTCGCGCAAGGCCAGCCAGCTCGAGACCGAGCAGCACGCGCAGCGCGTGCATCTGCTCCGTGCGGCGTCATACTATGAGCAGAACGACATCAAGGCCACGCGCTCCATCCTGGAGCAGTGCATGACCGACGACCCGACCACGATCGTCTTCGACGGCGCCATCGAGTACAAGGAAGGCAACTTCGAGAGCGCGCGCAAGAAGTTCACGGACGCGCTCAACATCCTCGGGTACCAGCCGGATCTGTCGTACAACATCGCGCTGTGCTTCTTCAAGCAGAAGCAGTACGGCAACGCCATGCGCCAGATCGCCGAGATCATCGAGAAGGGCGTGCGCGACCACCCGGAGCTCAGCGTCGGCAGCAAGTCCGAGTCCAACACCGACGTCAAGGGCGTGCGCAACTCGACTGTGCTGCGCGAGACCGCGCTGGTCGAGGCGTTCAACCTCAAGGCCGCGATCGAGTACGAGATGAAGAACTTCAAGGGCTCACGTGACGCGCTGCTGGATATGCCGCCCCGACAGGAGGAAGAGCTCGATCCGGTCTCGCTGCACAACTTCGGACTCATGAACATGGACGTGGACCCAAACGCCGGCTTCAAGAAGCTCAACTTCCTGCTGCAGAACCCGCCGTTTCCCGTGGAAACGTTCTCCAACCTGCTGATTCTGTACACCAAGCACGGCTTCCACGACCTCATGGCCGATGTGCTGGCCGAGAACGCGCACCTGACTTTCCAGCTGCTGACCAAGGACTTTTACGAGTTCATGGACGCCACTGTCACGCTGCAGACGTCGCCAGAAGACGCGTATCGCAAGTACGACGAGCTTGCTACTAAACACGTCGAAGGGCTGCGTAAGCTGACGAAGAAGATCCAGGACGCTCGCATCGCGCAATCCAATGAGGATATCAAGAACTCGCTCAAGGCCTACGACGAGGCGCTGGAAGAGTTCATGCCCGTGCTCATGGCGCAGGCCAATATCTACTGGGAGCGCGGCAACTACACGCAAGTGGAGAAGATCTTCCGCCAGACAGCCGAGTTTTGCTCGGAGCACGAGGCCTGGAAGCTCAATGTGGCCCACGTGTTCTTCCTGCAGGGCAACAAGTACGAGCAGGCGATCCAGTACTACGAGCAGTTTGTGAAGAAGCACCAGGACAATCTGCTGGACGTGCAGGCCATCATCCTGGCCAATCTCTGCGTCTGCTACGTCATGAACACTGACAACGAGAAGGCAGAAGAGCTGCTGCGCTCCATCGAACGAGAAGAAGAGGAGGAATCCAGTCGTGATCCGGACAAGCGGCTCTTCCACCTCTGCATTGTCAATCTCGTTATTGGCACGCTCTACTGCTCCAAGGTACGATTCAAATTGGCAATCCTGCGTCTGTGTTGTGTTGGTCTAATTACTACTGTTATTGCTGTAGAACAACTACGACTTCGGTATCTGCCGAGTCATGAAGAGTATGGAGCCGTACCATCGCAAGTTGGGGCCGGACACATGGTACTACGCCAAGCGGTGCTTCGTGGGGCTGGCGCTGACACTGGCGAAGCACATGACGACCATCCGCGACTCGACTATGGACGATATCCTAGAGTTCCTGGACTGCGTGGACCAGCACGGAAAGGACATGTTCACAACCACTGAGTCGGACCAGCGCAACCCCAATGCGAATCCGAACGACATCCAGCACACCATCAGCTACGAAGCCCGCGTTCTCAAGCGAATGTTCCTCAAGCTCCGCTGCTAGCGCCTCCGTTAGTGAAGCTGTTATAATAGCATTCCTGCATTGTTTCTACTGATGACGTGGGTCTATTGCTGGCAGAATCAGCTCCGTTTTAAACCGTCGACCTGTCTTCTGTGTGAGGATCTTGGCTTTGCTGTTCTGAACTAGAGAAGCCTCTCGAATGACTGACACGCCCGTGTACAGGGATTTCGCAGCTGCGTGGGAATTCAGCTCGTGGATCATGTTCACTTTCTCCGGTGGTGGTTCGTTCGCGATCTTTTCCGCCATGCGACTCATGTGCAGTTCCCTCTTCGCTCTTGCGGACCGAAAGAACGCAGCGCACTGGTGTCTGGCCTGTGCGCGGAGATCGTACGTCCCATCCGACGGCAGGAGGTGCGAGCTCCTGTCTTGGTAGGCTGCAATAGCAGCCGATGGGGTCTCGATATTCAGCACCCGCGTCATCGAGTTGGTCAGCAATCGGTACGTCGGTGGTGGCGTTGGCTTCAAGGCTGCAGACGATGATGCTGAGGCTACAAATTCTCCTGCGTTCGGTCCGAAAGCTGAGCTGCGCGGTCTTCGAAGTGACGATTTCTTGGGCGCTTGGTGCTGGATGACCAGGTTGGAAGTCGTTCGTCGAGCGGATGTGCTGTGTGATGCTGCACTACGCGAAGAGCCACTCATCATGTGGCCTCGCAGCTCGTCCACCACAACGGAGGAATGGCGGACAATTGGAAGAAACTGGACACGGGAGAGCCGTCAACTAGTCATCTGAAGACCTTTAGCGAGTCTGTAGCACTCGTACCTGAGCGCAAAAGGCGCAGACATCGAGAGTCATGGAGGACGTCTTGGGTGCATCGGAGCTGTTGCGCGTGAGCTCGTCCAGGAACAAATCAATGCCTTGATGCAGTTCCGGATCGCCTGGCGGTCGGCGTTCCAGCAGCATCCGGCGCGCTCGCAGCACATCCTAAATAGTAATCAAATGCCGCATCAGGTGACCGCATTCAAGCAGGAAAGCCATGAGTGGCAGACGCACCGACGCTGCGATGTTCTCGCTCAGACCGGAGCCGTAGCATTGCTGGCAAAGAGCGCACTGCAGTCTACACGTTGATCAGATCCAAGTCCATCGGACTGAGAGACGCAGGACGTACTTTCGAGTCGCCGAAGCGTCCATGGATTACAAATGAGCTTCTCAGGAACTGCTCAAAATAGCGGTCATGTTGAAGCGTAACCCCATGGGCTACGTATGGGTTACGTTTGTTGCTTCTTCATTTCGGAATCAGATCAGGAAATATGAAGGACCCGAGTCGGCCGTGCAGGTTCTTCACGCGGGGCGGCGGGTGCGACTACGGCCATGACTGCGCGTTCTGGCACGACGAGAACGACGACCCCAGGTTCGTCCACTGGGACGAGCGCATCGACCGCGACTTCCGCGACGCCACGAGAGCGAGCCCAGAGCTGCGCGGCTACGGCGTCACGGGGGACACGCTGCGCTTGGCGGCGGAGGATTTGGCCAGCAGGACGCTCTGGCCGCTCACAGGGATCAGTGTCAGAGAGGGAGTGCGTGTGCATGCTGGTCATTGGATAGCGGTCTCTGTGTCAGCCTAACAGTGCCGTGTTTGCGGTAGCTGCCGTACATTGCACTGCGGGATCTGAGTCCGGAAGAGCTGCGGTGGGAGGCGTACCAGGAGATCCGAGACACTGGCGCGTGCTTGCATTATACGCAGCGAGTGCAAGCGCTCAGGGCGGAATCGGACCAGAAGAGGAAGCTCATTGGGGAGCTGCTGTGGAAGCCAGAGGTGAAGAGAACAGAGCAGAGCTGGGGATCCACGTTGAGGATATTCATGCGGTGGTTCTGTAGGTCGCGAAGAAGCTGTTCGCAGGCGGCAAATTAGAGGACCCCTCCGAGAAAGCCACCAGCACAGACCTCACGGCTTCAATCAACAAGAAACTGGCATATCTTGAGGCTATCAATGCGCTCAGCAAACCTGTGACTGCGGAAATGGCGGGTCCGATTCCTGCGCCGTACGAGCCAGTCAAGCAACCCCGGAAAGGTTGTGCTATTCTATTGCCTATGCTCTTCTTCCGATCTCTATAGTGCTGGCTTTGCCGTTAGAGATGGAATCATCAAGGTCTTCTGTGTCGTGTTGGGCCATGCGGGCGTTTTCCCAGTTGATATTGAAGCCTCCGAATCGGTCGGCGTAGCGAAGGTGCCTCTATTGCCATTACCGGATCGTATGAGGCCTGACTCAGCTGCACCAGAGAGGACCGATGCAACATCAACGTCGATGGCTTCCGTGGAAACGCGTGAGGCCAGATCAGAGATTCAAACGCAGCCGAATGGAGAAGCACCATCAGCAGCTGCTGCTAGAGGATGAAATGCGAGGAAATCTTGGTCCAAGAAGCGAAAGAAAAACTAAAAAACGTGGTTCTGCTTTCTTTATCCAATAATATAGTGTCTTTTTTAACACAAGGATGGATTGAAAATGATACCTCAACTGAATGGACACCGACTAATCGTCTGAATATGCTTTTTCCGCTTCTACTCAGCAGAAGAACGTTACAGAAGAACCGATCTCCCACGGACCATGTCACAGGGACAGGTGACAAACGGAAAATTCCACCGTAAGAATAAGTAGGCCAGCGAGAGAGAGAAGACATTTTGGCTGACGCCGCGCCCCACCTAAAACTCAATGTATTCTCTGCCTTTCTTGGCTTTTCTAAGCGTTGCAAAGTTTTCATCTACACATCACTCGTCATTCATAGAACAGAATTTTCTGACGATAACTGAGACGATACAAGGACATCGCTAAGGCTTGACGCTCTCAGTAGCCGTACACTGTACCGGAATTAAAAGCTACAGCGTAAGGCCAACCAGAGCAGCTGAGCAGAAAGGATGGATGCATTTGTGGGAGTGAAAGACCACATGAAAATCAGCTGGAGCATTAACAGATGGAAGGAGTCATCATGATTGATCACTGCATAGAGCCAGCCAATCAAATGCGCTCGCCGGCTGAGATCGGAGATTGGCCACTCGATTCATGATTGTGCTTCACATAAACACTGGAGTGATGGCAGCTAAGACGCCGAGAGTGTCAGTGCTTATAATAGCCCTCACAACGAAACTCGCACCGTCGATCTCAAGCCAACAAACGGCTCTGTGGCATTGGACGGCCCAATGATGGATCCTGAAAAGGTAAGGATCATGGAGCGCTTCGGCGCACAACTACAGTAGTCGCTCAATCGCTTGCGAAAATGCTCAGCCTTGGCAGGCCAAGCTGACGCGCGCAGTGCACAATGCCACAGAGCAGCAGAATGCGGTGACCAAGCTGCAATCCCTCGCGGGCGTCGTGCAAGAAATGGTAGCGTTCGACAAGAACGGCCACATCAAGATCGAGCTCGACAGCGACGATGACAAGTACGACACCGAAGCCATGCAAGCGCAAGCGCAAAAGCTTGAAGCCAGGTTCGCAAACACTCAGTATGTTGGCGTCGAAGTCAATCCAATCGCGCCGCGCATGAACATCTGCATTATGATCGTGGTACACGAGGTGACGTACAGCCGTTCATTGCGATCGCCAAGAGACTGCAGCGTGACGGACATCGCGTACGTCTGTAGCTACCCACGCTGTGTACCGCGAATTTGTGACCGGCTACGGTGTGGAATTCTATCCGTTAGGCGGCGATCCGAAGGAGCTGGCAGCCTACATGGTCAAGACGGATGTGCCGCGTAACATGTAGATCCTTGAAGAAATCCTGAACAGCACGTGGCCTGCTGTCTCGGCGCCTGATCCTAATGCTAGAGGCGTTGGGGTTCCTGGCGAACCTTTCCAAGCACATGCGATCATCTCGAACCCAGTTACTTATGGCCATGTACACGAGGCTGAGCGACTTGGTGTTCCCTTGCACATTATGTTTCCACAGCCATGGACTCGCACGCAAGCGTTTCCGCATCCGCTCTCGAATCTGGCCTACGATAACAAACCCGCGAAGAAGAACTACATGTCCTACAAGATGGTGGATCTGCTCATGTGGCAGTGCACTGAGGGCATGGTCAATGAATTCGGCTGCAATGTTCTTGGTCTGCGCAAGATCCGAAAGGGCGACGGAGGCCGTGACATCCTGCTGGATCTGTACATCCCGCACGCATTCATGTGGAGTCCGGCACTCGTTCCCAAGCCGGCTGATTGGGGACGTATCTACGATGTCATTGGTACTGTCACACTCAAGGAAGAAGCCTCCAATTATGAACCCACGCATGAACTTGAAGCTTTTTGGGGAACTGATGGGGGTCCAATCTTCGTGGGCTTTGGTTCTATGGTCATCGATGATCCCCAGAAAGTCACCAAGATGATCATCGAAGCCTCCCAGAAAGCCAACAATGTGCGTGTCCTGATCCAATCGAGTTGGAGTGACATGTCTGGCGGTTTGGACGTGCCTTCGAACATCATGTTCCTGGGCAATTGCCCTCATGATTGGATCATGCCATGCGTCTGTGCTGTGGTTCATCACGGTGGTGCTGGCACAACTGCAGCTGGTTTGCTTGCTGGAAAGCCAACATTCATCGCCCCGTTCTTCGGTGATCAGTCATTTTGGGGTCGGCTCTCGCCCTGAAAACTCAAAGTACGATATTGTGGACTATCATTTCGTGGATTACTCTGCTCGTGGCCCAGAATCGACTTTAGAAGGCGCGTCGGCTGGCACGGGAGCGTTTTTACACGAATTGACCACCGGTGTCAAGGATTTATTCGTCATGCCCGTCAAAGGATACAAGCAGGATGGCACCATGGGGCCGTTGTGGGCTTGATGAAGGGTATGACGTCCTTCCTTATTAGCCCCATGCAAGGTGCTGCTTTGTTTGCCGATCATGTGGCTACCGTTCATTACAACGAATCCCGAGGGGAACAAGATCGCATGAAAGGCACAGTCTTCTTTCAGAACATGCAGTTTCTGAAAACCTTTGGCTTCACGTTGGCGCCAGATGCGCACAACCCGGCAATGAATCCCAATGAGGCTATCAAGGTGCGAAAACCTGGAAATGAGCGATCGCATATGATTATCAACATCTCGGACGAAGAGAGAATGGAGCTTGAAGCCAGATTTTATGAAGTGATGGGTCAACGCAGCATAAACAAAGAAGACGAGGATGCTTTCACCATGTGGCCGTCGCTGAAAGGCCGTCGCTCGGACTCAAGTGATCTCAAACAGTTCTGACGGCAACCATTCTCCCAATGGGATTGCCATGCGCTCGACAGAATTCAAGGATGACGGATCGTTCGAAGTCAAGTACAAGCGCGATAGCTTAGCGAACGCAGAGATGTCCGCAGACCAGCTACAGAAATTACAAGAGTTCGCCAATCTGGAATTCTTCAAGCAAGGGCAGCTTCTGGCCAAAGTCCAACACACTGAAATTCCCATATTGAACATTTGCCTTATGACCGTGGGCGGATGGGACGAAAGCGTGCAGCAGTTTGTCGCCATTGGCTTGCGGCTGAAGGCTGACGGTCACCACGTACGAATCGCGACTACCAATGGGTTCCGTGATCGAGTGATCAAAGCTGGGCTTGAGTTTTACCCTTTGGGGGGTCAGGCATCATCGATGCGCACGTTTTTGCGTTTTTTGTACTCGAAACACCATGACGAGGAGAAGGAGAAGGGCATTTTCCTCTGCATCGTATCCTGAGATTGACGAGATCAAGGATATGGTTTTCTCTTTGTGGCCAGCATGCGTGAGCAAGCGTTTGCGCACTTGATGAGCTCTTCCGTTAGTGTTGACGAGCTATATCGGTACAAACCAGCCAACTTCATCTCGTACGATGTGATCGAACGTCTGACTATCAAGGGAATCCGCCACGAGCTGGACAAATTCCGATCGTCCCTGAGCCTTTCAGGCCGTAGCGTGAAGAAGAACCTTCTGAAAGAATGGCGAGTCCCCCATATTTACCTCTGGAACTCGCATTTGTTGCTCAAGCCTTTTGACTGGGGCCACGAGATTACCATGGCAGGCTTCGTGAACTTGGACACTCCCTCAGCTGCATCAAGCAACGAAGACGAGCACCAGCTTGAATTAGTTCAGTCGTTCATTGCAAGTTCTCCGTCGACGGCCATCATTTATTTTGGTTTGAGCCTGTGTGCGTAATCCCACGCAACGTCTCGCAGAGCATGTGGGTCCAGGCGATCTTGAACGTTGGTGTCGGCGTGCCTTCTCTGGAACCGAACAAGCTCACGGTCGAAACTCTGGCGCATGCCTTCACGTCGCTGCTAGCAGAGCCCCTCAAGGCTCGTGCCAAACAACTTTCGAGCTCGTTTTCTTCACCACAAGCAGTGAACAATGCAGTTACAGCGTTCTACGCGCATCTGCCAGTCGCTGGCATGACTTTCGACCTCGATCCTTAGCGCATCGCACGTATCTACGACTTGGGGGTTGAGCTCAAGCTATCATACGAGGCGTACTTCGTTGTGCATCAGCTGGTTGAGCGCGATGGCAATAGCGGTGAAGACCCGAAGTACAAGCCGCTGAAATACTCGCAGAGCCATCCGCCCGAGTTTTCCTGCGCGAGCTCAAGAACGAATCAGCTAAGCGACGAAGCAAATCGACCGGCAAGTCTGCGCCGAGGTTCTCATACGAATCCGTCAAAGCCAAGTCCAAGTTCGGGTTCCGCAACAGCCTGGCTCGCCAGGAGAGCTTGGCGATCGAATTCTCGCAGTTCCCCGACTTCTGGGCCTCGTCCGCTCAGCGTGTGGCTCAAATGGCCAAGATTAACGCTACACACGAAGCCATTTTGCAACAACGGTCGTTCCAGAAGAAGAAGAAGAAGGTGGTGGATTTCCTCAAGATAAAGTACTGACAACTGCCCATTTAGTAAATCAAATTAAGCCCAGCAAGCACTTTGCATCTTGAAGGGGTCTGATGTCAACGTGACAGATCACAGACGCTGAACATGGCATCATTTCAGCCAATCATAGAGCGTTTAGGGACTGTCGGAGTGAGATTTCGGCTTGCATGGTGCCGGTTGCGCTGGAGCCATGCGAGTCGCAGGTCCGTCGCCCTCGCGGCGCGTTCTCTCCGCTGGCGGAGTCGGACGGTAGCGACAGCGAGAGCGACTCATCGGACTCCAGTGCGGACTATGAAGGCTCCAGCCGCCGGATGATGGACACAGCGCCTGGCGATACAGTGGAGGACCTGCGCAACCCCTCGCTGTGGCCGTTCACGGGCTTTACCATCGTCCAACTGGTACGTTCTGTGGCTGTGAGTGCGTACCGAAGCTGGCTTTAACGGGATCCTGTGATCTGCAGCCACCAGAAGCGCCCTTCCTGGAAGCGAGTCCGGAGGAATTCCGCTACGAGGCGTACCAGGAGATCCAAGCCACTGGCGCATGCACCGAGTACGTCGTGACGGAGCTCCGCATGCGAGCACAGGCCCAGCGACTGCGCAGTGACATGACCCAGTTCCTATCCGACCACGAGGTGAGTGCGCTGCATAGACTCGTGCTCTGTCATGGCCGTAGTCTGATGGTATCCTGGTGTCTTTGGCTTCATGCAGGCAAGGCAGGAGGCAACCAAGGCCCTGAGCTCAAGAGTGGTGGATCAGCTCAAAGTGCTAGATGTTGGCTCAGAGCCAGCGTTGAATCCGTTCCTAAAGGAGCTGTGTCGCCCTGTTGAGGTGCAAATGCTCGCTCTTCCTGCCCCTCAGGAGCCAAAAGAGACCGGTCAACTGATGGAGGTCACGAAAGAGAAGCCCAAGACGCCGCCAAAGGATGTCTTCTTTGACGCCAATACGATTTTCCAGTGCCTATCCAATGGATCCACGCCCACAGCTTCGCCAGTTGGATCTCCAAGGTCGTCAGCTGATTCAGCTGAAGCTGAAAAGAAGTACGTGGCATCTGCTTGTTCTCTATCAGTTCAATAAACTAACTACGGCTCCTTGTATGGCTCCCCGACAGCACGTTCAAGTTGTTCTGTGTCATCGTGGGCAGCGGGACTGTGTTTCCAGTCGATGTCGACGTTCGCGAATGCGTGAGCACCTTGAAAGAAGCGATCGCCAAGAAGAAGAGGCGCGAGATCCAGTGTGACCCAGATGAGCTGACTCTGTATGCTGCCAAGCAGCCAGGAGGAACCGCGTGGCTCGCGACCGACGACCAGCGATACACAAAGGACCTCGCGCGGTTGAAAGCTGGCATGGTGACTGACCGCATGCGATCGCTGATGCGGCAGGAGCTCGACTCGACCTATGATATCAGCGATTACTTTAATGAAGAGACGCCCAAGCGCCGCGTGATCCACGTGCTAGTGAAGCTCCCGTCGTCATCGGGAAGACCCGTCGAGCGAAAGCGGATCCGCTCACGCAAGCAGCGCTTCAACGTCGTGTTCGCTAATGAAAACCAGACGAGTCGGAAATGATTTTGCTAGCGACGGAACCGCCAAGCAATGCAAATGCCAGAATAGACAGGCTTTCAGCATACCAAATACTGAATCGAGGAGTCAAAGTGAACTGTTGAGCGTGGGCAACAGGGAACAGTCAATGTAGCTTATCACCACGTGCTTATAATGCCATGCTCTTTATGCTTGTAGAAAACTATGCTTCAATGCTCATAAGATACCCGAGACGGACTCTATTTCTGTCAAGCCAAGCAGATTTTCGGTGCTTGGGTGGTCTTGCTCATTTCAGAAAAGTTGACAAGACCAACAAGCAGATTTGAATTTGGAAGCAATGCGCGTGAATGCATCTCACGGAATACTGTTCACCCAACGGCCAACGCTAAAGGGCGCCAAGGTAATCTACGATACATTGGATCAAGAGGTCGGACCTCCGCGCTCTCTTTCGTCGTTACGGTTAGCTTCTCATGTATTGGCCTTATAGACGGTAAAGCAGAGCACAAAAGAAAATGAGATCATGAAGAGCGCGACCGTTGATCCTGAACCAGTCTTGACTTCGGACTTTACTTTTGTTGGATTTAAGGGGAAGTCGCCATCGAAACCATCCCTGTTCACTTGTAACGGACCTACTGCTGCTCCCCCCATCGCCAAAGCCGTACATGTTCGTGCTTGGTGAACTAATTCCTGGTGAACGCAATCCTGAACCAGCTCCAAAGCCGTACCTGTTCGTGTTTGGCCCGAGGCCTGAGCCAGCATTCCAACAGTGGGCATTCTTGTTCCGCGAGCCCATTCCTCCAGCGTTGAAGTCTCCACTTCTGCTTGGCCCGATGCCAACTCTGTTTATCATTGACGGGCCTTTTCTATCGCCAATACAAACAATTTCGATTGGTGTCTCACATATAAAGCCAAGACCATCATCACTCTTTAGAAGGCGAAGACGATCGAATCGAGTTTCCGTCCGAAAGGTGCAGATTTCACATGACCAAGACACTCGCTCTTCAGCTCCAGGGTTTATACCTGGAACTCCAACAACGAAGTCACCACGAGCACTAGTGAGAGAGGAAAGTGCTGAGAACAAGGCTGAGGCGCCATCAACAGCCACTTTCGACCTGTCTTTGGTTGCTGATTCGCTGCCGTTGATCGACGTGAAGCCTAAAACGCTGCAAGAGTCACCAAAGAGGGCGATTGCGTTGGATGCCACGACATCAATGCGATCAACTGAGCCACCAAGCCCATTCAAGAACACAGAAGACCGGTACGTGCTACTATTCGTTACTGACAGTAGCTTACACTCACTGCTTTCCACAGGATGATCCAGCTCTTCTGTGTCCTAGTCGGCCATGGGAACGTGTTTCCAGTGACTGTTGACGCTCGCGATTGCGTGTTTGGGCTGAAAGAAGCCATCGCCAAGAAGAAAAGCCGAGTGATCACATGCGCCGCTGATGAGCTGCGTTTGTATGCAGCCAGGATGCTGGAAGATCGTGAATGGCTGGCTACAGACGATCCGAATTGGAGCGCCGACTTCAAGGCTTCGAAAGCTGGAAGGACGACACAGAATCTCGAGGCTTTGATGGAGGAAGAACTCGAATTCGATCCGACGTTCGAGATCACCGACTACTTTGGCGATAGCACTCCACGCCGTCGCGTGATTCACTTGCTGGTGAAGCTTCCCTCTGAAGCAACTCAACTGACTGATAGTTGCCTTTTTATCAAAATGCATGTCTTTCTATAGTTTCCTCTGATTGGATAGTAATTCACTCACTGCACATTATTGACCAATCACGACTCAATTCCAACACATCGGTGAAGAATTTGCCCTCCATCAGCATGCACAAGCGCTCGAGCGAGCCCTTCGGGGGCGCCTGCCCTCTATGCGCCAGTCCGTTCTGCTCGCATCGGCACGAAGGCAGACGCCGCCACAGCGAGCCTCAAGGCTTCCCTGCCAGGCCGATGCCGCAAGCCCCAACCAAGGCTTCCATGCTGGTTGAGGACTTGCGTAGCCCTACACTGTGGCCCTTCTCGGCCGTTTGCATGACTGGAGAGGTGCGTCGAAGGCTGGTTTGGGTCTAGTAGCTTGTGCTATGGAGTATTCAATGCGTGGTGGTGTTGCTGGCGGGAGCAGAAGCCGACTATGCCAGCATGGGAACTCAGTCCGGAGGAAATGCGCTGGGAGGCGTATCAAGAGCTCCGAGCCACGGGCGTGTGCACCAAGTACCAGATCCAGGCTCGACTCATGCGGAAAGACGCCAACGCGCATAGAGACCACGTGATCCGCGATCTCTTGGACCAAGAGGTAGGACCTGCTGCTTCGATGGTGGCCAACTCACTCGAGCTCATGGCTTCTCGTGCAGCATGACAGGAGACTCGCTGAAGCAGATGAGGAGATGAAGAACATGGCGAAAGGACCTGCGCTAATGCCAAATGCCGGGGTTTTGTTTCGCGGTTTTGGTGCGCAGGCTCCAAAGACCTTCCACGAAGACTTTCTGGCTGCTATTGGAGTTCAACAGCCGTCATTGAATGTGTTCGGAGGGCGTGGCCCGACGCGGAGATTTCCATTTGGCGAATGTCTTCATGCACCCACGCCTGGCCCATTTGCAGGAGTGGACCCTTCGAGAGCGCATAGTGCGCAGCCAGCACCACCAGCAGAGCCAGCAGTTCCCAAAGTACAGCCAAAGACGAAGCCGCACGCATCTGAGAGATCATCTTGGCCATCGCAAAGGACTCAACAGCCAAATCCTGTGGCTCACACGCCGCTTGAAAGGGTCTTGGACCTTTCTACGATTGCTGAATCTCTGCCGACCAAGTCAGCACCTGAAATACCAGAGGAATTGTCAGAGATGGCAGATGAAGAGACTGCGGTATCGGCCAAGTTTGTTCGCAACGTTGTTCAGCCTGAGTCGCCTGCAACGATGCCGGACATTTCAACGGCTTCGGCAATGGGAAGTATGCCGAGCACATCGCCAGAGCCTCTAGTAGCTGGAGCAGACCAAACCAAAACCCAAGTTTCCTCTCGGTAGGTGCCAGCATCGCAATTCATTCCGGTACCCACTCACTCACGCATTCTCTGTCACAGGACGATCAAGTTGTTCTGTGTCATTATTGGACATGGAACCGTGTTTCCCGTGACCGTCGATGCTGGTGACTGCGTGGGCGACTTGAAGGAAACAATAGCAGAGAAGAAACGCCGCGTGGTCGACTGTGATGCTGATGAGCTGAGTCTGTTCGCAGCCAGACACGCAGAAGACGGGGCGTGGATGGTGGGCGATCCGAACAGCAGCACCGACATGAAGGCCTTGAAAGCTGGTGCCACCACTGCCAGCATCCAGGCGCTGATGGCAGATGAGCTCGAACTCGACTCGACCTGTGACATCAGCGACTACTTTGATGAGAACACTCCAAGTCGACGAGTGGTTCATCTGCTGGTGAAACTGCCTTCGCCTTCAGCAAATGCAGCGTAGCAGTCTCGGTACTGTAGTCAAGTGAACTTCAATGTCTATCGTCCTTGCGTTTTAGCCAATCAGACTTCGTTTCGTCCTCGATTATTGACGAATCAAACTTCGCGTGTTGATTGGCAGTCTCAGAAATCGTCAGTCAAGTCTGTTTGCGCAGGGCCGATGCGCCAACAAGCTCTGCACGAACTCCCACGTGGTCCCAAGCGATGGCAGACGACTCCACAGCGTGTCTGACGCCTTGAACAGCCAGCCAAGCGCCACTGCCCCCCGAGCCACACTGCGTGTGATCGATAAAACGGTTGCCGGACTATTGTTCCAGGATCTGCGCAGCCCGACACTGTGGCCGTTCTCGGCTGTTCGCATGGACGGAGAGGTATGCTTGTGCCATGGAGGAGTGTGAGTCTGAGTATTGAATGTGCTAGTGCTGGAGCAGAAGCTAGCGATCCCTCCATGGGAGCTGAGTCCGGAAGAGAGGCGCATCAAGAGATCAAAGACACTGGCGCGTGTGTAAAGTATACGATCCAGACGCGACTCATGCAGAGGGACGCCAGGACGCACCGAGAGAAGGCAATCCGTGACATGCTAGGCCCAGAGGTATTGTTGCTGTCATGCATTTCTTCTACAGTGAGGAACTCTAACTCTTGCTTGTGAAACAGGCGCAGCGACCTCAAGCCAATGAGATCAAGCAACGCATAATGCTTCCTGCTTGGACAGGGGTCTCGTTTGGTGCGCCAATTGAAAAGCGGGCTCCGTTTGTATGTGAAGGGAAGTTCTCTATTGGCACCTCACCTTTGAAACCAAAGTCCGTTCTGTTCAGAAGACGCTAAACCACGGAGTCGTGCATCCATTCGAAAGAAGGGCTCTCCTTCACGTGACCGAGGTCATCGAACACAAGATCCAAAGCCGGGGTTTTCATTTGAAGTTTCAGCGAGACAGTGTTAAATCAATGGCCTACGTCCGCAGAAGACCAAGCAACTCCGTCACGAAGCTCTCACAATTCCAATCTGATGAACAAGGTGGCTCGTTTCATGCAGTTCGAGCCTGGAAGCTGGAAATGCGAAACCGGTACAGTATGGAACAGTGTCAAGTGCTCGAAATGCCCTTGCTGTGAAACTGACAAGTCCGAGGGCATTGAACCAAAAGCTGTGGAAGGTGGAGATGTTTCATCTGGAATATTTGTCTTTGGAGCAAAAGGAACCCCTGGCGCTGGTATGAAGCCATCGTTTTCGTTTGATGCGTCACGTATTTGTTCAAACGCTGAGAGAAAAGCGGCAAACCTTTGTCAGGCTTTAGGTTTGGTGCCACTAAACCTCCACCAAAAGAGAGTTTCGATCTCTCTTCGGTTGGTGAATCACTGCCTACGACTGAAGCAAGATCTGCCACGATGAGGGATGAAGTGAAGGCCCCTGTGAAAGCGCCAGAGGCTTCACTCAAAAGCGATGCCAAGGTATCACCACCAGTCGGTCTTCCTGCGCTATCAGAAACACCAATCAAGTCGATTCCGGCACCGAAATCATCCACATTTTCATTTACTATACCAGCTAGTGTTTCAGCACCGGAGCCAACTCCAGCACCAAAAACGCCTACTTTCTCGTTTGGTGCGCCAAGTTCGGCGCCCGCGTCAACGAAAACGATTGAACCAGCACCGAAAAAGTTAACGTTTTCTTTCGAAGCACCAACTTCAGCCCCCGCGCGTACGAAGTCTAAGCTCTCATTTGGCTCACCGACTCCAGCGCCAACGCCAAAGGTGCCCATTGAGCAAGCTTTTGGATCGGCACCTAAAAGGTCTACGTTCTTATTTGGTGCAGCCACTTCCACACTAGCCTCAACGAAGCCCACTTTTTCGACCGCTGTCCCAACTCCTGTGCCAGCATTTTCTTTTGGTGCGAAGGTTTTAATCAAATGCCCGTCTTCTTTTGGAGGATGCAAGCCAACACCCACTCCGGTCCAGGGGTTTTCATTTGGCAAATCTTCAGTGTCAGTGCCAGCTTTTGGGGTGCCAAACGCTGAGTCATTGGCCACCTCAACTTAAAAACACCACCAAGTGGGAATCAAGGCTTCTCTCATGCTGCCGCCGTAGGTCCGTCGACAACAATGAAATCCCAAACACCAACAAAGACAACAGAAAAGACGATCAACCCGAATGCGATCGTGGGCACCAACTTTGCCCAACATAACACTCCTGATGTGATCCCAGAGTCAGTGACGATACCAACAATGAATGCGAAAACGTCGACTGAAGTGGCTGAATCAAGACAAAATAGTGCCGTGGATGTGGCTTTCCCTCAATCCCCAGCGGTCATGCCATCGATATCAATAGATACTGGAGAAGATCAAGTCAAAAGCCAATCCTCTCCTCGGTAAGTCGCAGCATCTACTATCGATCCCAGAGACATAAATGCCACTTACTCTTTTATTGTCGTAGGATGATCAAGCTCTTCTGTTTCATTATCGGTCATGGCAACGCTTTTCCTGTGAGCATTGATGCGAATGCTTGCGTGGGGGGATTACAGGACGCAATCGTAGAGAAGAAACGTCGTGCGATCGACTCCGACGCCGATGAGCTGAGTTTGTATGCAGCCAAGCAACCAAATGGCGGGACATGGCTGGCGACCGACGATCCGAGCTATAGCAACGACATCAAGGCATTGAAAAATGGTACGATGACGAAAAATCTGCAAGCTTTGATAGAAGAAGAACGTGAGCTCGACCCGACGTCCGATGTCGGCGACTATTTTGATGAGAGCATTCCAAGTCGGCGCGTCTTGTTGGTGAAACTACCTTGATGCCTCAACTCAAGCTTTGATGCCAGTGTCGCTTTTGAAATAGAAACGTTGAAGCGATTTTCTTAATGTCCCATCATGAATTGCATGCACTGTGTAGGTTTATTATAATGAAGATTTATCTGCCTCGATTCTATAGATACTCCCCGTCGTTAACTGTTCGCTTGCCCGGAGATGTATGCTAGCGGCGAACTCCTTTGCATTCCACTTGGCACCAATAAATGTGTCCTCATCAATGGAAAGCACTTGCAATGTCTTCAAACGCCTCAGGTGTAGTAAGTCCAAACGCAAGCAAACGGAGGCCTGAAACATTGGCAATCATATTTTAATCGTCCAAAAGCGCTGCTCTATTCAGCCCTAATGGAAACCCAGCCAAATAGCAACAAAACGATTCGGCTAGGAAAGCATCGCGACAGCAAAGCAAAGCACCAGCGGCATCGACAGACTCACTTTGATTGAATTGAATAGCCAATTGCGGTTCAACGAATGAAAGGGTATTTATAATCGGAATCTGCTGGCCGAAATACCGGCTGATCGACCATTTGTTTGCTTGGCTGAAGGCGGTGCCTTCGGACACCAAGCGCGGCACAAAATGAAAGATGACGCACCCGAGAGGCCTCAGATAAGTGGTAAGAATCGGAAATGATTAGTATTTTGATCACGGCTCATTCATTCTGCAGTCGTCATGGCCATGTTTCAGAATTGCGAGCTTTCACCGATGAGTCGAAGCACAGACAAGTCCAGAGCTTTTTAGAATACAGCGACTCGACTTCATGGCTGCGCGTGTTTACTGTCTGTGCATCGGCGTTGGTGCCATCGTTTGCGTGCGTCATCTTGATCGAGCTTTTACCGCTGCAGCCACCAAGTGAAGGATGGAAGGCCAACTGGATCTACTGTATTCGCCTGTTTTTGACAAGTTTTATTCTTTCGTTTGGGCTTACGATCCAAACAAACGTTGTGGCTCCTGCGATTGGCTTGAAACCCAAGCACGCTCTGTTCATTGCTGTTGGCACATCAATTGCATTTGTCGGAGAATTCATATTGCTCGCTCATTACTGGCGCTTTTCGGTGCCTTTCTTCATGATTCTCGGTAATCCAGGGTGGCTAATATCCTGGCACGTGTGTCTTTTTCTAACTATTGGAGTTAAAAAGTGGCGAGCGAAGCCAGAAATCAAGATGCAACTTGGTATTGCAATGAAAATCGGATCGATCCAGGCGGTTCTCGTGCTGCTCTATCCAGGATACAATGCTCTTTTCCTTCGACTCCATGGATTAACCCAAATGGCTTCCGTTCTGATGCTCCCAGTGATCAAATACGTCATCAAGCGGCTTTTTACCCGTGCTTTGGCTGGAATTCCTGGAGCGACTGCGTTTGGAATGGTCAATGTGGAACTCTTTGACGCTCTCTATCTGTTCAAATGCATGCAGGCAGCGAGCTCCACCCTTTCCGAAGTAGCACTTATCACCATCGACCTGCTGCAAAATATCTACCACCTTCGCTGCTTGCGCAAGCGCGTTCAAGATGTGAAGCGTAACCTCGCTCGAATGGGTCTTGATTCCAACAACAGGGACGTGGTTTGGGCATCTATGAGCAAGAGATCTCGATCGGTGGTCCCAGCTCCCTTTCTACATCAGTCCGCGATGGACAAGATGAAACTTAACGCGAGCGTCCAAGAGCTCGTCCTGGACTGCGAGCACATTGTCATGGTGGAGTATATCGAGTGCGTCACTCCAATGCTTTACGTTCTCTACCTGGTTTTTCTCTTCCACTCGCCCAATGCCAAATATTACCCCGAGACGAAGCACATTGACGCTGCCAAGCTCTGGCAAACTGTGCGCAACATCGCGACGTACGCCGCGCTCGAGTTTCTGTCGCTCATGTACATGCACGTTTTGCTGGTTCGGCAATTCAATATCTCTGCGCTGCATTTGCTGGCGAACGTTCTGGAGCGAGACAGAGCCATGCTGCAGAGCATTTTCGCAGGATGGCTGATCATCGTGCTTCAATTCACACTCGAGCATGGCGGTACGTGGAAGCTGTGCTTTCAGAGGAGTATAATAGCTACTGACTCGCTTGTGTAGGAGTCGACTACTCGTTCCGCTTCCTATGGAGCTAAGCGAGTCAATGAGTATGAACATGAAGCGATAGACTGCATCCTCAGCCTCAAAGTGACGGCAAAGGCTCCATGAAATTCGCATTAGTAGTTGCCCTTTTACATTCACTCTTGATGGCTTTATTCTCGTGTCTGCGACTGTACTCTCAGCGCTTGGTCTCTTCCTGAAGCGACACCTTGACGCAATGCTGACGATGCCCAAGGCCATGCAGGCGTCCTCGAACCGGAACCTGTTCAGGGACACGCGCGCTCATCCTGAGCACGTCCAGTGGGGCTCCAACCACCTGCGGCTGCTGTACCTGCTCTCGCGCTTCGCCACGTACCCGCGCGCGACGGACAACGAGGAGAAGTGGCTGCGCAACCTGCCGCTGCTCGTGATGGTCTACGAGGCCATCGTGAGCGGCGTGCTGGACTACGACTACTCGCCCGTGTGCACCAACATCGTCAAGAACGGCCAGTCGCGGCGCATCTGGATGAATATCAGCCAGGACGCCAAGGCCGCCATCGACGACCTGCGCGAGCACGACCTGATCAAGGCGCTCAAGACCTGCAGCGAGGACTTCCAGCCGTCCACGGCCTTCCAGGTCACGGCCCAGGGCACCGGGCTGCTCGAGACGTTCCCAGTCTCGGAGAAGAAGGCCATCGACACGTTTCTCGCGAGCTCGAGCGGCCAGCACGACCTCAAGTCCATGAACTCGAGCATGGTGTTGTTCGTGAGCGACCAGCTGCAGATCACGTTCGACGTGAACGACGGCAAGTTCCGGTTCGTCCGCAACGACGGATCCGTGTACATCTCCAAGGTCACGGACGTCGAGGAGGTGTCGTACGTCTCGAGTCCGTACCTGCCCATGTGCCTCATGCGCAACGAGGCCACGTTCACGTCCAACGCCAGCCAGGCCGCTAAGTGCCGCCAGGGCGTGAACGCCATCAAGGACAAGCTCTCGTTCGCCGTCGTGCTCTCGAACGTGCGCGTGATGGTGGGCGAGTGGATCCCGTTCGGCCCGAACCAGATCGTGACGCTGAACGACCGACTGGGCTCGCTGGACCGGTGCCAGGGCGGGCTCTTCACGTCCGAGCTGGACACGGCGCCCACGAGCACGTGCCTCCACATCGCGCCGGGGCTGACCAAGATCTCGATCGTGGACTTTGAGTTCGACAGCTTCACGAACTTCGAGGCCGATATCCACGCGCCTCATGATGAAGGCATCGTGCAGATCGAGAACTTTGGCATGCACATCCACGGCGACGGCACGATCATCTACGGCATGTACATCGACGGCATCATGGACCAGCCGGCCGAGACGATCTACGTGGACCACCTCTCTCGCCTGCTGGTCGACGTCGACCTGGATTCGTCCAAGATCATCAACGACCTGCTGTCGCCCCACCAGCGGCGGCTCATGGACATGCTGTTCATGCAGGATGCACGCTCGCGCAACAAGTTCAGTCTGATCACAGCCAGCAGCATCTCGCCAAAGCTGCCTGCGAAGCAGTACCTGGACCGTGGCGAGATGGAGAACGAGCTCAAGCAGATTCTGGGCGAGATCCACTCGGTGTACGACCTCAGCGAGGACGACAAGGTCATCGTCGGCCGCGAGGGCATGCTGCTCATGGGCCCGAATGCGAACCTGCACGAGCCGCTGATCCTCACGCACCTGGCGCTCTTGTCGCGCGAGCTCTTCGTCCGGTTCTTTTTCAAGCGGACGTTCATTCTGGACGACCTGCTCAATCGAGCGAGAGCGTACATGAACACATTCGAGCAGAACCCAGAGGCGCTTGGAGCCATGCGCAGCAAGATCAACCAGTGTGCGCATGACCTGATCCTACTGGAAGAGATCCTGGAGCTGTTGCGTGAGTCCACGCGCGCTCTGCACCTTCCAAAGTGCCCCACAGACGCCAATGGGAAGCTGCTGTATGAACAACTGGAGCTCAGAAAGGTAAAGGATCTCAAGGGCTTTAGTTAGCTGGGAGCTCGTTGACTGATCTCTATTTCGATGTTAGACGCATGTGGATCTTGAAATCCGCTGCAAGGATCTCGCGAAATTGCTCCGTGGCTTCCGAGCCAAGCTCAAGCAGGTCCAGAGCCAGAACGGAAACATGGCCAAGACGATCCTGGAGTCGATCGTGCTCAACGTGGAGCGCAATATCAGCTCGTTGTCCGAGACCACGCGCGTGACTGAATCCACGTCGATGGAATCCTTGGACATCCTGCTGGTGCTCTTCACGGCGATTCTGGCCTTAGAGATCGTCGATCGCATCGCGGATTCAAAATTGCTGGGCCACGTCGAGACGCTGCTCCCGCAAATGCACTGGATCAATCAGTTGGTGGGCAGGCATTTCGTCAATCACGCCGGCCTCTTTTTTGTCATCGACGTGGTTTGGATGGTGCTCATCGTGTGGATCGTGCACTATATCACTCGCTTCTTCATCCACCACCTCACGAGAACCAAGCGCGTGACGTTCACTGTTCATAAGACCATGGACGTCGCAGCGTTCGAGCGCTTTCTCCAGCAAAGCACCAAGCGCGTTGAGTCGAGAATGTCCAATTTCAACGAGGGCAAGAAGACCACCAAGGTCATTTGGCACGAGGTGACGAGTGTTCGGCAACTCTTGACATGGAACAGACGGCTCCGGTGGATCCTGCGGCCAGCGCTGCGCACCCAAGTGACCTACGATCTCGAGACCAGCATTCTCATGGAAGTCACGTTCTGTGTATGCCCACACTTGCTGCTCTTGGTCGCTGAGGCGTTAGCTCATCTGACACGCTTTCTTGACTAGGGAAAAATACGCGAAGACGCCAAAGCTCACTACAAAGAGCTGATGCAGCAACTGCACGAGTACGTCCGCCAATCTGGTGCTGGAACTGCGGCCTTCTGACATGCTTTATTGGGGCGACAGGAACGCGTGCTTTGGGGAACAAGCCACGCCAGCGTTCATCGACAAGCGCAAGAAGAAGTATCCGACTTTACGAAGAGGCGGTCTGCTCCGCATGCTCACGCGGCGAAATGCTCCAGTGCATCCGACACAGGAATCTTGAGTCTGATTGAGTGCCACATAAATCACAAGGGATTCCCTCGGTCAAGCATCGTGGGTCCACGTGATACACGAGAACCTCTTGTGATCTTGATCGGAGTCGTTGCAGTCTCGGCCAATGCAGGCAAGGCTGAGTTCTACAAGCATGATCATACGATCAGTATTTAATGTGAGATACTACCAGAGTCTGCAGAACTTTACACAGGAAAATACCTTGAGCATACCATTTCGAACAAACACTTTTTCAAGCGCCTGGAACCGCAGATCCACTTGGCGTCGATTGCCTAATGCATCAAGCTTCTTCTGCTTTCTGATCGGGTTGTGATGCAATTTGGCTGAGGGACGTGCACTGGGGGATGCGATCTCATCGGTTGGGTCGTTCCCACTCGCAATCGCCTGGTGCGATGGGCGGGTGATGGCATCGAGAATGAATCGCCTTCGTTCCATTGATAATTGGGTGTTGATCTCGAGGAACCCCGAGCTTTGATGCTACAACAACACGCACATATTGTGAGGTCATAGCACAATCGCTTGCGAACCAATCACTGGCTACTTACCTCCATCTTCTTAGTGAGCTGCATGAACATGCGCTCGTGCTTTTCCTGACTCGCTGCGCTCTTGTGCGTCGCATGATGCGGCGTGAGAAACTCCACAAACTCTTGGAAATCGATGAGTCCATTCGCGTCCTTGTCCAGCGTGTTCACGATCTCCTGGATCTCGTTCGTATCGCTAACGATGCCAATTGAGAGCATGGGGTCTTCCAACTCCTGGTCATCATACAGGAAAACGCCATTAGATAATGAGAGTTGAGTACCATCACCTTGGATCTTTCTATCTCGCACCTCTACCGATATTTTACCAGATCGATCAGCGTCCAGCGCATCGAACCACTGCCTCAGCATGCGCTTCTGGTCCGCCGAGAACACGAATCTCTTCTGTTTGGCTCGCTTGCCCAGCCAGGCATTCTGCTCCACCAGTCGCAACTCCTCTTGCTGCTTTTGATGCGCGAGACGCAGCGCTGTCGCCTGGTGCTGACGGTCGTCATACGCCGCCTCGACCTTCCACCAGTTGGTCTCATCCAGAGGCCCGCTCTTGGCAGCCTGCGTCTCGCGTGGGAGCGACTGGAAGCCAAGCGCTGCGTCATGACTCTTCATCGTCGTGCCAGCGGCTCACGACCACGACATCGAAATGGCTTCACTTCTAAAAATAGCACCCTCCCTGCCAAAATACATATACGAGTCGGGTGGGTTTTCATCACCTCACTATGAAACGGGTTCACGTCACTAAACCCACCCGTCCGATCCAGGAATCTCCTTCTCTTCAGTCAGCAAGGCCCGCTGGAACATGGTGTCGTGAATACAAGTCTCTGATTGGTTGAAATACAGTTTCAACTGATCGGATTGGCTGAAAAGCGCCAGCCGCCTTGCGGCCGGTCATTTCCAGCGTTGCCCACCCGTCCCCCTCACTTTGCTGCTACGATGGCGTTCCAGCTCACTCGACTCGTGCGCTCGGCCACGGCCTCGGCCGCGCGTCGTGTGGTGATCTCGCGCCCGCTCAGCTCCAGCGTCTACGAGCACGCGGCCGACAAGTTCGTCGTGGTGCGTCCTCTCTTCCTTTGCTCTCTAGGCCCGAATGAGCTGCTCGCTCCATGAGGTTCCGGTGGTCTCATGCAGCTGATCTATCGGTATGTAGGACTTCCCGGAAGAGCGTGAAGGACTCCACATTGAGTTCAACTGGTCGCTGGCTGATGACGACATCACGCCCTACGGCGATGCCTACCGCAACCTGAGCTGGCCCAAGCTCGAAGCCCTCGCCAATGGCGCCGCCCCAGGTAGGACGGACTGAGCGTGCAGATCGAAGGCATGATAGCTTACTGCGATCTCTGTAGCTGGCAAGGCCGTGGCTGTGCAGGAGGTGGACGTCGATGTGGCCTACGCCGAGTTCGAAGCCGCGTACGAACAGGTCACGGCGCACCTGTCGCAGCAGGAGAACACGTTCACGCAGGACGGCGCCGTGGGCTCGTACAAGGACGACCGCACGCGCGTGCGCGTGATCTCGGATTCACCGCTGGCTGCGCTCTTCGCGCAGAGCCTGCTGGTGCGCGTGCCCACCAAGGACCCGCACGCCGCGCGCCCCATCGTGGTGTACGTGGCAACGTCGGGCGAGTTCGCGACCCAGGAGCCCAAGGCCTACCTGCTCGTGGACAAGGACGAACAGGGCGAAGCGTTCACCAAGGTCGTGATCTCGGGCGCCGCTGACCTCACGTCGCTGCAGACGGCCATCGGTCTGGCCAAGACCAAGCTCGTGGCCCACTCGGTATCGGCCTCGGTCGTGCTCCCCGCCGATGTGCTCATCAAGGGCGACAAGACGGCTCTGGTCTTCAACTCGACCGGTACGTTGGCTCTTGGGCTAGCTAGCTTTCTGTCTAAGCAGCACGCCCATTGACGCTCTCTCTCTCTGTCCATGCAGCCGAAGCTCGCACGCAGGCCGTGAACTCGGGTCTGCTCTACGGCGCGCACCTGAACATCTGGAACTCGGTCGGCCTCACGTCGGTCTTCGGCGGCGCCGTCACGGACGCCAAGGTCGCCAAGAAGCAGGTGCTCGCGCTCGCCAACGGCGCTGCCGTGCACGTGCCGTGCAACAACCTGGTGAGCGCGCCCAAGGCCGCCATCTTCGTGCAGACTGGCGCCAAGGCCAAGTCCATCACGGCTGCTGAGGCCGCTGCGCTCCTGCAAAAGGCCGACGCTGACGCTGACGCCGAGAAGTTTGAAGCGCTGCTGAAGGTTCGTCTTGCATGCTCTCTGCTCTGCCAAATGAGCTAGATTACTCACTCTCTTGTCTGTGCAGGAAGCTGGCACCTCCAGCTTCGTCGTGGCCAGCGCGGCCGAGGCGGAAGCGACGTTGGCCAAGCTGTAAGCAATCGGGTCACCAACCACACAGACGCAGGGGACTTGGAACCAGAAAATACATATATCATCATGAACCACTCACTCGTAAACTGACTGAAAATGCGATGCTCGTGGCTCATCTGTCTGCTGCCTCGTTCCTCCAACCAACACGCATGTCAAGTAAAACGCAGCAAATCCAATTCGCATTTACTTGCTGCTCCAGTCAGTCTCTTAAGTTCCTGCTCTCACGTCACTACATCCATGAACCAGACGCACAGGTTTGCAAGATCTCCATGTCTGGTTCCAACCTCGCGAAGGCCGAGTTTAGGGAGCTCGATCCTCCTTACTGGACGGCTTCTTGCTCTTGTCGCCATTCTTGGGCAGCACCTTGTCCGTCCACTCCCCCACCTTCTCCGAGACGTTGTCCGCCGCGTCCTTCAGCCACTCCTTCGTGTCCTTGACGCGGTGCTGTGCATGATCAGCGGCTCGGTCAACGCGCTCCTTCGCCTCTTCCTCGGTCTCGTGCGCACGGCTCTTCCAGTCTTCCTTGGTCTCATGTGCACGGCCCTTCCAGTCTTCCTTGGTCTCATGTGCACGGCCCTTCCAGTCTTCCTTGGTCTCATGTGCACGCCCCTTCCAATCCTCCTTCTTGTCATGAGCGTGGTCGCCATACTGCTTGGCGCTCGACTTCCAGTCTTCCTTCTGCTCCCGCGCCTTGCCCTTCAGTGCACCAGCGCGGTCACGGGTAGTGCTGCTCACGTCTTGCGGCAGATTCTTGGCGCGATCCATCCAGTCATCCGACGCTCCGTGACGGTCGCGATCCACGCGATGGTTGTCCTCCGCACGTTGCTTGCGCTCCTGCTCCTCCTTCTGACGACGGATGACGTCCTAATCCAGCCACAGCGCGTCACATGTCAGCCTTCCAATCCAGCAGCTCAGCAAGGCAGCCATTGCCAGTCGCCGTGCTTGGCTTCTTACCTGCACGCACTGGCGATAATCGTGCGTTTCTTGATCGCAGTTGGCGCGGTCAAACGAGCCACCCCAGAGCTTGTGGAACCAGTCTCCGTAGCACGCCTTGACGCGCTCCTTGAGCTCCTCGCACTCCTTGAAGGCCTCCATCTCTGGTCTCTTGCTCCTGGCTTGGCCAATTGGCAACTAACTGCGTATCTCTGCCCCTCATTACCTTTGGCGCCGTTGGCGTGATCTTTTTTGCGCTTTTGCTTATCCGGTTGGGACGGGACCAGACGTCGACCTTTGAGAATCTATATGCGGCGATAAACACGCGCGGCGTGTGGCGCCAATGCAGTGTTTAACGTATCTATGGAAACTAATACCCTTTCGGACTAAATCGATTTATCGCGGTCTTGGCAGTTGGTCGCGCATAAGCTGAGAATAAAGTGTCCCAAAATTGCGCTTTATGACGCGAAAGGGAGGAGCAGGAAGTCTCTGGAAGCGTTAGTTATTGAGAGCGGGCCGGCTGCTGACTGGACTGCTACGTACGACACACCAGAGCGTGTGTATCGCTCGCGACGTGTTCAGGGTGGAAGTGGCGCCGTCCACTTGTCATTCCGCCCCCTTCGAACCGACCGTTTGGGGTCAGTCAGTCCCCACATGCGTGCGCTTTTTGCTTACTCTACCCCCCTGCTCCTGGTCGCATCCATACCCCCACACTTGCACGTCGCCCTCTCGTCAATAACCCGCCAAGGTTATGGACCGGCGTGGGCCTTCCAACCCCACGGGAGAGCGTCGACCTCCCATTTTCCACAAAGAGTCAGCCGTGCGCCGAGGTTTTATGCCAAGCCAGGTTGGAGTTGGGGGAAAAACCTCGGCGGGGTCTGCGCCTTTTCTGCAAGAGTTTTTTTCCTTGGTCTTGTTGCGTGCTTCCGCAACAGACCGACCCGCCCGCCCCCCTGCTCCTGTTGGCCTGGTGGGACCCAAAGTCGGAAAGAGACGACAGGACGGAAGAGCTTCTCTCGGTAGCTCCTCGGTCTGTAGCCACGCACCCACGCACTCGGACGCCTGACCTCTCTCCATCCATCAGGATAGTGACCGCGTTTGCGTTCATTGAGGTATGCAATCCTGGCAGCTGGCTGTTTGTGTGATCGTAAGCGCCATTGGGTTGATTTACTGAACTCTGCTGTCCATGCATTCTCTCTTGATGCAGCTCAGTAAGACACACGCCATTACAGAGAATGGTCGGCGGCAGCTTCCGCAATTTCAAGCGCAGCGGTAGCTCCATGGGCAGCGGTAACAACTCGGCCGATTCGTCGCACATCTCGGACGACAGCGATATCCAGATGCAGGGATGGATGCGCAAGCAGAAAGAGACACTGCGGTCCTGGGCGCGTCGCTACTTCACGCTCAGCGGCCAGGTGCTGACCTACTACGACAGCGAGGACACGTCTCGCGGCGCACGTGGCGTGCTGGATTTTGTGGACGTGGCGCCGCTCACGACTGAGAACAACGGACTGGCGCTGCATCTGTCGAACGGCAAGGAAGTGCGTCTGATTGCTGACACGCACGTGGCGTACTCAGCCTGGATGACCGTGTTCCGCGCAGCCTTGAATGCGCCGCAGTCGTCGAGCAAGAGCGGTGCCAAGGACGGATGGGCGCACTGCCTCACGGACAACGAAGAGTGGACGCGCTACTTCGTGGTCGTCAAGAATGATAGTTTTAGCTGCTACGAGTCCGAGGACGAAGACGCTGAACTCGCGCTGTCCGGGCTCGTGCGCTCCGTGGATGATTGGGAAGGCAAGCGCTTCGGCCTCGTGGTCTCGCTGAATCGCGCGCGCAAGATCAAGCTGGCCTTCGACTCGGCCGAGGAGAAGATGTCGTGGTTCCTCACGCTCGAGTTCTCCGTGTCGTACGGCACTGCGCGCATGAAGAAGGAGGCGTCTATGCGATACGAGAAGATGAGCTCGCTGGGCAAGTCCGATAGCTCCATGGCAACGTCTACAGCGGCTCAGCCGTCCGGCGGGGCGGCAGAAGACGACGGCGTCTGGATCTAGTTGCTGCGATTGCAACCAGTCGGCCACAAGACCAAGCGCTCCTCCTCCTCCTCTCGGCATGGCTAGACCTCCCTATTTGATATTGCTTGAAGTCCCTCTGCTTCGTCCGGGTCGACGTCTTTTGCAGCAACAAAAGGCGCTCATGTTGATGTAACAAGTGAATAAAATTAACTCTACTACCAGAGCACGACTGGCCCTTTAATCATCATCACGCTTGACGGTGGCGCTGGTTGCAGGTGTACCTACCAATACCAAGCACAAAGACATGGAAGGATCTCTGATCCCTTCTCCATCTCAGGTCCCTCCGTTCTTTTCGTTGCGTTTCGGTGCTGCAAGTTTCTGTAATTTATCCCTCCAGTACTGTGTAGGTACAATGTACCAATACAGTACTGTTCAATAAGTCCGCACCGTAAACCACACACAGCGTAATCGCACTTATCAGCTGTGTCTAGATAAAGTGCGGTTATTACGGCATTAGGTGCGGTTACGCTCCCAAGTTTACGGAGCTGACTAGGGTGCGTCATCGGTGATTACCACCCGAACAATCACTTCTTTCGGGTACGGTATTCTTTGGCTTTCCGCTTGGCCCAGGAGCTCCGCAGACTCAGAAGCCAAGATGCCGCTTGAGCCAGAGCAGGTGCGCGAGTGGAACCAGCGGCTGCAGCATGCGCTGGGGCCAGAGGAGGGCGTGCACACGACCGCCATGGCCATCCACGACGCCGACGGCCGCATCGCTTGCCAGATGGTCGACGAAGACGACATCGACCTTGAAGCGCTCAAGCCTCAGGACGCGCGCGGGAGAACGGAGAGTACCGCCTCCACGATCTCGACTCGAAACAGCAGCCGAAGCATCACGGGATCCACGCTGCCGTATTGCGCGACGTGTCCCCCCGTGATGAATGTATGCATCATGATTGTGGGCACGAGAGGCGACGTGCAGCCATTTATCGCGATCGCGCAGCGGCTGCAGAGAGACGGCCATCGCGTGCGACTCGCGACGCACGCAGTCTATCGCGATTTCGTAACAGAGAACGGCGTGGAGTTCTACCCTTTGGGCGGCGATCCAAAGGAGCTGGCGGCGTACATGGTCAAGACCGGCGGTCATATCATCCCGCTGCACGTGAAGTTCTACACACACGAAGTGCCGCGCAATATGCAAATGATCGAAGAGATTATCAACAGCACGTGGCCGGCAGTGTCAGCGCCTGATCCAGATGCGCATGGCGTTGGTATCGCGGGAACCCCTTTCCAAGCTCATGCGATTATCTCGAACCCTGTGACGTATGGCCACGTGCATGTTGCTGAGCGCCTGGGCGTTCCGCTGCACATCATGTTCCCGCAGCCGTGGGTGCCGACGCAGGCTTTCCCGCATCCTCTCTCGAATCTACCGTACAACGGGAAGCCAAGCAAGAAGAATTTTATTTCGTACAAGCTGATCGATCTGCTCATGTGGCAGGGCACTGAAGGGATGATCAACGAGTTCCGCACTGAAGTGCTCGGTTTACGGAAAATCCGAAAGGGCGACGGAGGCCGTGATATCCTACTGGATCTGAATATCCCGCATGCGTTCATGTGGAGTCCTGCGCTCGTACCAAAGCCTGCCGACTGGGGGAAAATCTACGATGTGGTGGGAACAGTTACGCTCAAGGAAGCTGCGCATAAGTATTCGCCTACTCCGGAGCTTGAAGCTTTTCTTGGTCAGGATGATGGACCGATTTTTGTAGGTTTTGGTTCCATGGTTATCGAAGATCCCGTGAGAATGACCAAGATGATCATTGAAGCTGCCAAATTGGCCAATAATGTGCGAGTATTGATCCAGTCAAGCTGGAGCGACATGGCTGGAGGTCTTGTTGTACCCCCGAATATCTTCTTTTTGGGCAATTGCCCACATGACTGGCTGATGCCACGCGTGTGCGCTGTCATTCATCACGGTGGTGCTGGTACGACTGCAGCAGGACTGCTCGCTGGTAAGCCAACGTTCATTGTTCCGTTTTTTGGAGATCAACCGTTTTGGGGGCGTGCCGTTGTCGACGCTGGAGTGGGCGTAGAGCCATGCCCGATCCTTGATCTCACAGCTGAAAAGCTTCGTGATGCGTTTATCGCTCTCAAAAGCCCCACACTTCGTGAAAAGGCTTCTAAACTGCGAGATGTGCTTTTGGCGGAAGATGGTGCAGATGAAGCTGTCAAGTGTTTTTATAAGCACCTGCCGATGAAGAGTATGAAATGCGATATGAGTGATATATGCGGATCGATTGCTTCAATGTGGAGTGTGAGTGATCACATAAAACTATGTGACCGGTGCACCTTTGTCATCGCAACCAGACCTGAAAATTACGCAAAGAAGTTTGTGCCATATCATTGCGTCGACTACAGTGCGCGAGGACCAAAGTCATGCATTTCAGGAGCGGCATCTGGAGCTGGAGCTTTTATCCACGAATTGGGCGGTGCGTTTAAAGATGTTATTGTGCAGCCAACAAAGGGATTCCGTGCCGATGGAGCAAAAGGTGCTGTTATCGGTGTAGCTAAAGGAATCAGTGGTCTCATCATTCGTCCAGTTCATGGCGTTGCACTTTTTGCTGATCACGTCGCAGCGGGTCATGCCAATCGCTTTCGACACGAAGGAAGTCGAGCAAAAGGAAGTGTTTTCGATCATCAATTCATGGCGTCGATAGGTTTTGAAACTGGGTTAGTAAACACGTATTCCGGCAGTATGACCTCAGAGGAAGCTGACGCTCTACAAGGTAAAGTGAAAAAAGACTCGACAAGAACGATTCTACTGCGGCTGACACCTGAAGAGAAAGATAAGTATCAGACACGCTTCCAGGAGATCTTGAAACTGAGAAAACAGCAGTCAAGTTTTGATGAAGAAGTCTGGAGCGTTGATTCTTCGCCGCGAACATCATCATTATACGATAGCTTTTCAAGTGGATCAACATCGCTCATTTCACCACCAAGAGCACCAATCGAAGTGAATTCTGTTGCAATTGGACCGACTGGCTGTGTTGAAATGAAGTTTGATGTGGCTTGCGAGGGTGACGACTGTGTTGATGAAGAGACTGTAAGCGCATGGCGAGCGTTCGCAGAAGCCCAAGAAAAAATTGAAGCTCAGAAAATCAAAGACCTTCAAGAAACCCTGATTCCAAAAATGAATATCTGTTTGGCAGCAAGCGGTACCTGGGAAGCCAACGTGAAGCAATTCATCGCGATCGGTTTGCGATTGGCTGAAGATGGTCATCGAGTTCGCATTGCCGCTAACGAAGAGTTTCGAGAAGCTATTATGATAAGAGGGCTGGAATTCTATCCTCTTGGCGGACCGCTTAACAATATGCAAGATTTTGTTCGCTTTTTGAGCGAGTCCCAAAAGCACACCGGATTTTTCCATCGACACCCCAACGAAAAGCCAATACTCGCAGCGCTGAAGGATCAAATATTTTCGTTGTGGCCTGCTGTGCATGGTGTAGATCCGCATGGCGCTGGTCATGACATTCCTGGGGAGCATTTCCGTGCTGATCTGCTGATCTGCCATCCCTGGGTTTTTGGTCACGCTGAGGTAGCACAGCGACTTGGTATACCGCTTCATTGCGTTAGCCTGGTTCCTCTCTCCCCGACGTTCGCGTTTCCGCATCTTCTGAGCTCATATCTAAATGCCGACAAAGACGAGAAACAAGTGATGAAGGAGACGAATTTACTGTCTTATGGTGTCGTGGACACGCTTGTGTGGCGCATGTTGGCTGATACTTTGGATCAATTTCGCACGTTCATTGGTATCACAGGTCGCAGTGACTGGCCAAATCCGATTCAGAAATGGGAGACTCCCCACACGTATCTTTGGAATCCAGCCTTGATGGAAAAGCCACTGGATTGGGGTCCAGAAATCGTGGTGGCTGGGCATGTCACTTTAGATGATGATGTCGAGCGAAACTACGAGCGCCAGATCAAATTACCACGCTCATTTACCGACTTTACGCTAGAATCTGGTACTCCGGTACTGTTCTTTGGGCTGTCGCAAGGCGACTTAAAGAAGAGCGGTGTGACCAAACTGCTGGTCTCACTCGATGAAGCAGCGCGGACAGCTCACGTGCAAGTCATATTCCAGATTCGAGATGGCCCGTCACGCTCAACTAGCGTGCAGTATCACACGGAAAACGTGTACGAAGTGGAGAAGCGCGTACCGTACTCACTTATCCTACGCAAGGTTCGTGCAACGATTCACTGGGGTGAGTTCTTTGCAGTATCCGAAGGGCTCGCAGCAGGAAGACCGACATGCGTGTGCCCACGACTTCCGACTCAACAATGCGGCGTGAGAGTGCTCGTGGATGCTGGAGTTGGTGTTCCAGCGGTTAATTTCCATAACTATACTGTGGATGATTTGGTGTCAACGTTCCGGCAATTGCTCCACCCAGATATTCAAGCCAGGGCACATGAATATGCCAAGACATTCGACTACAAGGAATCGCTAGAGCGAGTCGTCGAGTCGATTTATGCCAATCTACCGCTGCCTGCAATGATATGCGACGTCGACAACAGCAAGATTGCGCATGTATACGACTCATATAATGAGCTTAAACTCTCGCTCGAAGCTTATCTCGCGATTCAACCGCTGCAGGGACATGACCCACGCGAGGATTTGAGGTATAAACCATTGCGATACTCCAAGAAACATCCACCAAAGTATACGCTCAGAGGCATTCGGGGTGATGTAAATCGCGATCCAAAACCGAAGCGTGGGCTCGACGCGATCGCATTGGCTTTGAGTGCGCTGAAATCTTCGCACTCTTTAGGTCCCTCGGCCATGCCACCGCGCGGGCTCCAGCGTCATATAAGCTATGCGCCTGTCGTGGTAGAGCGACCGCTGTTCTGGCAGACGGAAGAAGAAGAAGCCAAGGCCCGCGATGCCATTATTGCGACCTACGACCGTCTCATCAAAAAACCGAATGCAAATTCCCATGCAAATGGGACGCACAAGCCATCTCTTGTGGAAACCAACAGCACTGCGTCTAGAAGTTCAACTGTTGTCTCTTGAAATTTTCAACGTATAGAAGCGATCTCCGAATAGACTTATCATTTTGGACACAATGATGACACAGAAGAAGCCCGTGTCCGACACGAGTGATTCCATATTGAAAGTGTCGATGAAAATCGGAAACACTACAGTCCATGCTTCAGGTCTTTTTATGTACATACCATTTTAGTTGGCGCATATAATAACTCGCCCTCAGCAATGCAAAGCTAACACAAGATGGTCTATTATAGGTGGGTGCCTCCATCATTGAGGTGCTTATGAGTCCAATGCCAAGTTTGGAGCCCCTCTTGGGGTAAAGTTGCCTGATTGATGAAATCTTACTTTGAAAAGTAGTATACGGTAAGCTTACGTGTATTTTGTACACATTTTTTCTATGAGTTGTCTGTGTTTTGTCCATTTTTACATTTTCGAAAATATGGACTGTATCATCAGCCTATTGTTTACGCGCATATCCTCTTCAAATAACGCTCGTACCATTTAGGCATCCAATTACAGGGAGTTCACACATAGCAATACCTCAAACGAGAGTAATGGCAGTACTACTCTCAGATACTGATTTAAGTGAATGTGTGGGTTGATCAACGAGCAGCTCCAATCAAAAGATGATGGTGCTGGCAGCAGGTCGACTTCAAGTGCTGCCGCAGCGCGTGACCAATTACTCGTCAGCCCTGCGCTGCCTCTCCTCATGGTCCCAAGGCGGCCGCCCTCCTTCGTCCTGGCGTCCGAGCCGCGACCACCGCGACAGTCGCGATCGCCGAGCAGGCTCTCGCGATGGGCGTGACTACCGCAACCAGCGCGACCGCGGTCGCGAACCTGGTTCGACGGCCACCAGATCAGGCGAAAGTATCCCACAGATCAAGGGCGAAGCGCTCTACGGAGTGCACAGTGTGTTGCAAGTACTCAGCAGCCAGCACCGCCGCATCCATGGGCTCTATCTCCGCGATCCGCTCACTATCATGACCAAAAAGTCTTCGTCCGATGCGCATCTGATGAGCCAGATCAAGGCTCTTGCGGCAGACCACGACATTCCGATGGAGACGACGAGGTATTTGATCGTGTCGATCGTTTTTTCCTGTTGAATGCGCTCGTGCTGACCACATCTATGCTAATAATGTGGCCCATGGCACCAACAGCAAGTGGATGCTGAATCACATGACGAATGACAAGCCGCATCAGGTCTGTTGACGACCAGTTGAGGTGCTTAGACAGACACAATCTCTTACGAATGGCTTGGTTGTGTTAAACAGGGCGTGGTTCTAGATGCCGATCCGATCCAGCTTCCTGACTTCGTTCCTGCGGACCCAGCCAGTACGGAAGGTCTCATGCAGCAATGAATGTTCGGAATCCTATTGACAATACTTGTGTGTATTTCATCAGCATTCACTGATTCGGAGCGCGCGCCTGTGATCCTAGCGTTGGATGAGCTCCAGGACCCACAGGTAAGTCAGTTATCGTTGGTTCATGACCGCGATGGCTACTGAATGGGCTGATTACATAGAACTTCGGTGCCATTCTCCGTTCCGCTCATTTTCTTGGCTGCTCTGGCGTGCTCGTCAGCGAGCGAAACTCTGCGCCACTTTCTCCAGCGGTACAGTTGATGCTAATTATTGCCTCCAAAATAGGCGTAGTATTCATTGCCTTTATCTGGAATGATTAGACCTCGCGTGCTTCGGTCGGTGCGTTGGAAGTACTGGTCGCGAACGTGAGTGAACCTTTGTGATTCCAGCATATTCACTTATTAAAGACTAACCGGTAGCCTGGTAATGAATGCAGGGCAAGCTGTTCAAGACAAAAAATCTCCATGAAGCTCTGGCCGTGAGCCGAGATCTGGGATGGCACGTTGTCGGGGCCTGCAGTGGGCCCAACTCCATCACGTCCAATCAGCTCAAAAGCGAGCAGCCGACCATTCTGGTCATGGTGCGTAGTACAGCAGTCTCTTTAAGCAAAGAATGGTGCTAATTTGCTATGATGTATTATCTGAACATCAGGGAAATGAACACCGAGGTATGCGCAAGGGCATTCGCCAGTGCTGTGATGACATTGTGACTATCCCTGGCGGTGCAACGGAAGAAGACTCGAACGTGGACTCGCTCAATGTGAGCGTGGCCGCCGCCATCCTTCTGTACGAGTTGCTGCATCATTAGGCTCTAGTTTTTGGCCTATGTTAACCCTTCAAATGAAATCAATCGCAACACTGTTGACTTATGCTGCACTTCGGCTGGCTGGCCGAATTGTCGAGTTGGCTCGATGGAAGATCGCGGTTCGTACTGACGAAGAGATCTCAGCATACGCACTCGATGATCCGACACCCAAGGCCTTCATCTACATTCCACAATGCATAGAATTAATACAATGGACACGAATAAATCATTGATGAGAAGCAACTCACGTCCAACGCAGCTGGTAGACTGGGATATTTGACGCAGATTGAGACAGCAAAGCTTGTTGGATCGGAAAACGGGGAGATATTAAGTGATATGCTGTGATCAATCAAATATCGCACCGGCGTCTTATAGCAGACTTTAGCCAGTGGAATCTGGTGATACTGAGTCTCTCCACTCGGCACGACACTCTGCAAGCAGTCGTTGTGGTTTTATCAGCAAACATAAGCATAGTAATTACGTGATAAATAGCGTACCTTGATGTAAATGGTTGTGATATCCTTCACATTGTCCACTAGACATCGCACTCGCACTTCGAAGGGCCATTGAGCAGTGATCTCCAATGGCTCTGTTTCGTTATTTCGCGGCTCCAGGATCTGCGCTGTCGCCAAACGACTCTGGCTTTCTTCAGATGCCCCTTGAACCAGCGCTATCGGCCAAGCGCTTCGAATGACGTGCACAAATTCACGCTTCAGATCGTCCAGTGTAGCAATATCCCGCAGTAAGTGATTACTGAACCACGTATCCACATGAGCCATGGACCTGCCTGCAAATAAAAAGCTTAGCTTCGCTGATTCATTGGCTAGCCACTGGATTTGAGTCTTGAACTGTCCCGAAGTTTGTAGCTCTGCGATGACAAGGCCCATTCGACCAAGAAGAATGAACTATTCACATAAATGAACGTTAGGGCAAACGTCAGCTTTATGGTATCGCATATGATGAGCATACGCGTGCTTACCTGCAACAAATTTGCCCGAGAATTGCAGCTCAATGCAGAGTGCTTGACGTAAAGATCGGTCGAAAGGGTCACCAATTCCTGGCAACTCAGCATGAATGTTCGAGACAGATTGAGGCGCGCAAACTCAGTTGCGTTGCTCTCTGTGTGCGAGGCTTGATTGCTGAGCATCGCGTCCATCGACACATCTCCTGACGATGACGTAGTCGCTGTATCAGGGAGATTGAGTACGAATTGCTTCAGCTGCAAAAGAATCTCCAGAATTCGATAGCAATAAGGCTCTTGAGATGACTCTCCAGCGGATCGCAATCGGCGAACCTGCAAGCAAACGCCCTGTGAGCAACTTGGTTACAGCCAGTACAGCGTAATTTTCGTGCGTACCGATTTCAGGCACAAAGAATATTTCTCAGTCGATGGAGGTTCCAAAAGAGCACGCAGACGTTCGTGCACACTTATTTCTTTGACCTTGAGTTGTGAAATCTTGAATGGGAGTACCGCAGCACCAAGGAGTTGGGTTTCCGTCGACAATTCTTGATTGCGTTGCTTCGAATCGCTGTTTACAAGCATCAAAACTTCACAAACCTCTTTCTTTAGCAGATTGCCTTGCTTTCCCGCCTCCTCAGCCAACTTGACGTGCAATCCGGTATCGATCTGAAGGATCGACCCACACTTGACAGCAAAGTCTTTGGCGACAGACACCATGCTGGAATGAAAACCTTCGTCAGGTCCACCTTTTCCATTCCCATGGATAGTGGCTACGTGAATGGCGTAGTCCACAATGCGCTGGACCATCCACGTGCTCGATAGCTCACAAAGCAGCAGAACAGACAAAAGAGATAGCATCACTCGACTGCCCGAGAGCTCTTCAGCAGTACGCAGCACGTAATCCAACTACAGGCTCAAGACCATAAAGTGAGAATTCCTGTCTTCAAAGCGTGAGAAAAAACAGACATACCTCTTCTCTGGACATGGAGTACTCGCTCTTGTAAATGTCTTCTCTCTTCTGCAACAGACAGGAAAGAGTCTGAAACAGATTGAGCGCGTACTCTTTGGAGCTGGAGAATTGAGGTAGCGCATCGAAATGAGCTGTAATCACACGATCCAAGACCTGCTCACTCCATGAAGACGCGCTGGTACAGAGCGAATAGATCGTGCGTGTGGCTTCAAGAGCGACCTATTTCAAAAGCATCATATTAGTCCAACACCAAGTGGTATTTTGCAAGCAACAACCCACGACGATCTTACCCCAATATCTCGATCTTCCAATAGAGACAGCAGAGCTCCACTCGACAGCATCATCACGCTCTTCATCTCCACATTAACGAGCTCTTCGTCGATCTGCGTCTTGGCAAGAGCGCATTCCAATATTCCCACGGGGATCCGAGCGCACTCGCGCAAGCAGAGCGCGACCTCCTGACGCACGCTGGACGCCACGTCATTGCCAGCCATGCACAGAACGAAGAACGCCTTCTCACTCAGCGTTAACGGCTGGCTCTTGGTCAACGACATGTCCGGTATAAAGCGCGTCTTGATCAAAGCGTGAGGCTGTGCGTTGCCCAACACACTCACGAGTCGCGCTGCAAGCACTCGGATGTCTGGCGTTCGGCCGTGCAGCACATTGCGCGCAAAGCAGTCGAAGAGCTCAGTTGGGTCGGTCTCAAGCTCGTAGCCCAGCGTGTACAGCCGCAGGTAGCTGCGCAGACACACGCTCTGGATCACGGCGTCGTGGTCTCGGATGCAGGTGCTGATCAGCGTCTCGACGTGGCGGAACTGCTTGGAGATGAGCCAGCAGTCCACGACGATGCGAAGCATGTCCCGTCGCAGCTTGAAGTCCTCGGTCACGCTCACGCTCTGCATGAGCTGCTCGCCCATGGCGTCCACCTGGATCATGGGCTGAACGACCTTGGTCTTGACCCAGAGCAGGCGTCTCAGGCCGCGCACAATGGCGCCGACCACGATGGCGCCGTCGTTCTTGGAGCCCTCGGCGCCGGCCGCGTTGGCTGTCGCAGCGCCAGCAGACGATCCTCCGGCCTGGTGCTGCTGAAGGAACGAGAACAGGAAGTCGATGCCCGCGTCCGTCTCGGCGTCGGGGCTGATGGCCACGTGACTGTACTGCAGCAGCAACTGCGCCTGCAGATGCGCGTCCGCCGTGGCCATGAGCCGGTCCCTGATGCCCAGGAGCACCTCTCTCGAGCCTGCCATAGGCACGACGTCCTCGTCGCCCGTGGGGTCGTAGGCCAGGCGCGGCTTCTTCACGAACGCGGCCTCGGGCTCCTCCTCCGGCGCCTCGCGCTTCATCGCGTTCATTTTGCACCGTAGGTTACGCTTGGTTACTCTCTCCAGCGTACCCCTCTTCTGTCTGAGTCTGAGTCGGCGTTTTCTGATAAAAAAATACACGTGACATAGACGTGACGGTGGTTGGAGTGGTTTCAGAACCTCGACGTCACTCCTGCCAGATGAGGCCGCTGCGCAAGACGAGCTTCAGCATGGAGGCCATGCGCCCAGCCTCGCAGCCGCAATCGCGGGCGGAGGACGACGGCGATGCAGACGAATTGCCGCGCGGCTCTGATGCCAGCCAGTCCAGCAGACTGGCCTTCGTGCACCCGCGGCGGTCGTTGTCGCCCCGCTTGCGAGCCGACAGCGTCATGGAGAAGATCATGAACCCGTTCCTGGATCGGGATGCGCCCGAGACGCCGATGAACGGACGCTCGCTGGATCCACAACTGGCTATTCCAGGTACCGCCACCGCAGAGACTTGTGCTGCAGAAGACAATATGTGCTCGAGTAAACTGCCGCCGCATGTGGAGCGCAAGTACTCAATGGACGGTCTGCCGTACGTCAAGGCCAAGGCGTTTGATGATAACTTCCACTCGGTCTACGTGGCTCAGCATCCAAAGGGACTCTACGGTCTGTTCGTGCTAATGCAGAGCCCCATCCTGCTCATGGGCATCGGCTTGTTCTCCGGTCTCATCGGTCTCTTCATTGACTTTTGGCTGGCCAAGATCTCCATCTACCACAACGTGCTCTCAGACTGGGGCTTCCGCTACTTCGCCGCCTCAGCCTTGTTGGCAGTCTGTGGCTCAGCTGCACTGACGTATCTGTTGAGTCCACAGGCCTCTGGATCGGGTCTGCCGTTCATGAAAGTAGCCATCTCGGGTATTGACATGAGTGAGCACCTCTCGTTTCGCTGCGTCTCGGTCAAGATCGTTGGATTGCTGTTGGCGTTCATGGCTGGACTGTCAATCGGCAAGGAAGGCCCGTTCATTATGATCTCGTGTGGCTTTGCGCACGTGATGATGAAGACCAAGCTCTTCGAGCGCATCTATCTGGATGAGACTAAGCGCCTTGAGATGCTCGCTTGCGCATGTTCAGCCGGTGTCGCTGCCACGTTTGGCTCGCCCTTCGGAGGTGTCTTGTTCGGTGTTGAGGTCACATCGCACTTCTATATGGTCCGCACACTACCGCGGTCGTTCTTCGCCGCCATTGTCGGCGCCTTGCTGGTGAATTTCGTGACCGAAAACAGTCGCTACGGACTCTTTGGCAGCTCCAACCTCGGTATCTCGGAAACGAATGACCTCCATTCATTCACAGTACGAGATCTCGCTGTGTTTATCCTCATGGGCGTGATCTGCGGACTGGGCGGTGCGCTTTTCAACTACTGCATCTCAGTGCTCGTGGGTCTCCGTGACATTTTCCTTCAGGCTGACCAATTTACTAGTCATTCACGTGGAAGACTCGCGCGCTTCTGGAACGGACTGGGCAAGCGATTGCTGCTGGTGATCGTGATCACGTACATCACTTGCTTCACCGAGTTCTACGGCGACAGTGCCTGGTTCATTCGCCATGGGTCCCCTCGTCGCATCCTCGCTGCTCTATTCACGAAGGACAAGCATCCGTTCCACTACGAGGAAGCGGACCACTTCACTGACAAGCAGGCACAGGAAGATGCGGCTGATAGCGTACTGCTCTCTCGATCGCTCGTGACGTTTTTGCCTCTCAAGTTCGTGCTCACGCTTGTTAGTGTCGTGCTGCCCATCCCAGCCGGACTCTTTACGCCAACGTTTGTGATCGGCGGGATCTTCGGTCGACTGATTGGCGAAGCCATCAACGCGTTTGATCTGCTGACGACGCAGTACCAACCGTACGAGTACGCAATCATCGGGGCAGGGGCGTTTTCCTCAGGCGTGACACATGCGATCTCCACGGCTGTCATCATCATGGAGATCTCGCACAATGATGGACTGAATCTGCCAGTATCGATTGCGATCCTAGCGTCCTACTTTACGGCTAAACGGTTCACAGACAACGTCTACGACATGTTGATCTCCACGAGCAAGATGCCGCGGCTGCGCAAACTGCCCAAGGCGGCCTACGATATTCCGTCCTGGGAGGTCATGCGCGATGTGAACGTCATGCGATACCTCACAGCTGATTCGTCCTACGCCGAAGCACACCAAGTGCTCCAGACCTCGAAGGAGCCTGTTTTTCCCATCGTGGACTCACACTCGAGCCTGTTTCTGTTGGCAACCGTCACCCGAGGGGAACTTGCAGCTGCAGTCGAGGAGTGCCAGAACCGCGTACCAAGACACAATAGCTACACAAATGGTAGGCTGTACAACGATCCAGATGCAACTGAGAACGCTACTTCGGCGTCTTTACCTATAGACGCAACGATTGCTGTAAGTTCAGCTAGGAGTACTGCTTCACTCGTATTCAGAGGCTATGGAAGTCCAGCGCATGAGGAGTACGATGACATCTGGAATCAATCCATCCATTTCGCCTTCCGACGTGGTGGACGAGTCATGAACTGGGTACGTTGATCTTGTGGCTCTCATGTTTGTCTTGGTCGTAACTCTCACAGAGAAATCGCTTCGACTCTGTAGGGAACAAACGATCTTTGCACTCCAACGAAACTCACTGTTCTCATCAATCCATCGCCGTTCCAATTGATGCCGATGACGCCCATGCGACGCGTGGATCTACTTTTCCGCATGCTCAAGCTTAATAATGCGTACATCACGCGCTCAGGGCGGCTTATGGGTGTGATCTCCCGCGATCGGCTGATGACGTTTCTGGGCACCACGCGAAAATACCGAGTGCCGGGCCTTTTCAGCTCCCTCGGAAATTGCTTTGGCGAGCTTACCCAGCGTAACCCACACGACTCAAGCGAGCACTCGTATCCGAAGGCTAGCTATCGAGCGATTCCGTAGCCTTGAACGCTCGATTTCAATATAATATTCAATATATAGATATATTTTCATGGACGATCTACAAAGTTCATGCCTTGTGCAACCTCTCTCTGTTCAATAAACGACGACTCCACGCAGGTAAATCGGTTTTGAATCAAAGCAATCAATCCAATGGGTATAAAATTAATGTTCGCTGTTGTTTCTTCCCTTCGAAAGAGCGCTATTACCGCAGAGCTAATGGCAAAATTGTGCTGGTGGCGGCTCCGTGGGCACCATGCCGAGTGTGAATTCGCTCGCTTCGAATTGTTTGAGGTTCCACGCCTCGTCGCGAGGCTCGGTTGAAGTGGCGTACGCAGCACTGTGGTCTTGCGCCGGTTTGGCGGGCGCTTGGGAAGGCTTCGGAGTGGGTGTTGGAGCAAAAGGGCTGCTTGTGGTAGCGTTGCCACCAAATGGACTGGCTGTAGCACCGGTGCTACCAAATGTGCTGCCATTGCCCCCAAATGGGCTCGTAGTACTGCCACCACCGCCAAACTCGTTGGAGGAGCTGCTACCACCTCCAAATGGACTTGACGTGGTGTTGATGGTACCGAATGGAGAAGGTGAAGTACCTCCACCGCCACCGAACGGACTTGGACTTGAGGTGCTTCCGCCTCCAAATGGACTAGCAGTGCTACTGCCTCCACCAAAAGGGCTACTAGTAGTGGTATTAGCACCACCTCCGAAGGGATTTGCACTCGCTCCGCCCCCAAAAGGAGACGCGGGTTTGTCAGCGACGCCGAACGGGTTCGTCTTGGCGGCGCTTGCTCCACCAAACGTGGAAGTGGTTCCGAACGGACTGGCTGAAGGCGTAGACCCGAGTGCGCTTGCATTTCCAAACGCTGGGCTCGTGGATGGCGCTCCAAATGGGTTCGCACTGGTTGTGGGGGCAGTGGCCGTTCCAAACGGCGAAGAACTGCCACCTCCGAATGGAGACGCGCTTGGAGCTTTTCCGAATGGCGACGAAGCTGCTGCGTTGCCAAATGGGGAGCTTGATGGAGCTTGTGGAGCTGCAGCAAATGGGTTGCTGGTCGTCGCTGCGCCACCGCCAAAGCCTCCGGTACCTCCACCGAATGGGTTTTGGCCGAACGGTGAAGTTGTATTACCAGTAGATGCACTGCCGAATGGACTTGACGATGGGTTCGCAGGAGCGCCAAATGGATTTGGTGTTGCCTGACTGCCGAATCCACCGGTTGCGCCACCGCCAAACGGAGTCGAAGCTGCGCCGCCACCGAATGGGGATGCCGTAGCACCTCCACTGAGCGGTTCGCCTGCAAACAAACGGCTCGCTACCTGTTGCAATGAATGTGAGCGTCAGAGACCAGTGAACCACGCTGCAGCTGTATCAGAGAGGTCGCACCTGTGGGTTTCCAAGCGCTGCGATCACTTGCTCCTTCTGGCGCTGCATCTCGCCACGCAGCGTCTGGATGCGCTGCATATGCTGCGGACAAGCACCCGTGGCCTTGATCTCTGTGTACGCTTCCCATCGCATTTCCTCCGGACTCAGATCTCCACTCACGACGTTCGGCAGCTGCAAGCCAAAGCGCGTCAATCACTCTATTCATCCACCCGTCCATTGATCACTCACGTACCCCTTTGTTGACGCTGAAGCCTGAAAAGGGCCACATGGATGGACTGCGCAGCTCTTCGATGGTCATGGCCAGCGTGGCCTCCGACACGGCGCCTTCTGCCGCCACAGCAGGCGCGACACTACCCCGACGTCCGTTGTTGTTGCTGCTGTTGCCGAAGGGATTGCTGGTGTTGCTGGCAAAGCCACTGCTGTTGTTGCTACGCCCATTGCCAAAGCTGTTGCTGCCAAAGCCGTTGCTGTTGTTGCTGCTGCGGCCGTTGCCTCCGCCGAAGGAGTCATGGGAGAAGCGGCAGGAGGAGCCGTTGCGGCACGTGCCCTGCCCGAAGAACTTGCACGGCGTGCGGCTCCGGCCCGCCATTGAGCCAATTAGGTGCAAATGGCGACCGGCGCGCTAATTCGGGTTACGAATCGTAACCATAACCTTCGTACCGTATATCGCTCATTTCAAGAGCGGTTCCTTTTTTTCCTTGAAGCAGATTACGTGTTTATGCGGTATGTATTCAATTAGACAGGGTTATGCTAGATATCTGATACGTGTTCGATACGAGCACCCACTGCGCACGCACTTCACGTTGGTGATTCCGCCAAGATGACGCTCCCGGCGCCATGGCTCGCGTACAAGTCGCCCGAGGGCAAGGTGCGTCCTGCGTCTCCTCTCTCTCTCAGCTGCCGTTCTTGTGCAGCTGACGCTCATGCGACGCTGACGGCCTGCTGCGGCGTAATCCGATGATAGGAGTACTACTACAACCCGCAGACTAAGGTGACCACCTGGGACCGCCCTTCCGGTGGCGCCAGCAAAACCCCGCCCAAGCAGCACGACCACAGCAGCAGGGCGTCTTCTGCTCCCACTGCGTCCTCGACGGCCCCGGCAGCTGCAGCCAATGGACGCGGAGGCCTGCTGGCGCAGATCCAGAAGGGCACGAGGCTCAAGAAAGTCACGACAGTCGAGAAGAATGCGCTCGCCCCCAGGTATAAAGCACCTGCCAGGCTTCTCGCATGCATGTGGTTCGGTCTCACCTCTTCGTTTGCATACCTAGCGCGACTATTAAGGATGCGAGCAGTGGCAGCAGCACCAGCTCAGCCTCGAGTGGAGGCAGCAGCGGAGGCGGAGGTGGTGGCGGCGGCATGAGCGCCATGATGGCGGCTATCAAATCGGGAGGCAATCTCAAGAAAACGCCCAGTGCTGCTACTCGGTGAGTGCAACATGATGGTCATGAGCCTGTTGCTACACTGTATAGTAGCTGATCAAGTTCTGTCATTCCCGCAGATCCACTCCACCCGTATCGTCTTCGGCCAGCAATAACAGCAATGGAAGCAGCAGCACGGGTGCTTCATCTGGTGCCGGTGGCTTTGCGGAGATCATGCGCAAGAACCGCGAGGCCGCTGCCCGCAAATCGGGCGGATCTATTAGCGCTTCGGCCAATGGCAGTAGCAGTAATGGAGCTGGCTCGTTCCGGCGTCCGTCACCAGCGCCGGTCTCATCGCCATCGCACTCGCACGCTTACTCAGCGCCCAGCACTCCGCACGGCCATGGCTTTGACGATTCCTCCTCGTCCAACGCCGCGCTGGAAGAGCGCTTGCAGTCCATTGAAACCAAGCTTGATAAGATCATGGCTCATCTTGGAATCAACTAACATGCGTTTTGTCACGAGTCTTTGAGCATTTAATTGCACAGTTCCATCCACGAGACTCACTCTATTTGTATGGTATAATAGCTAGCGTCTAGTCAGTCTATCCAAAGCGCATCGCCATTTCTCCCAGCGTCATCGTCTTCTTCTTCTGCTTCTTCTTGCCTGTCTTGTTGCCCTGAGTATCCTTGGCGCGGTCCTGCGCGATCGCAAGCACTTGGTCGTCCCAGGTCGCTCTCGTGACAGCCTGCACGCCGATCGGTCTGTTGGCCTTCGGGAGCTCAGGGAAGTCGCTCTTGCTCTGCTTGAACGTCTGGCGAGCAGCAGGTGCTGGTGGCGGAGCCACACGCTCGCCTGGGTATGGCGTGCCGTACTGAATCGCAGGAGTGCTGCTCACAGCCATACTCGCAAAGGATTCAATCGGAGCTGTCTGGATCTTGGTGCTCACGGGCGTTTGGCCGACAGCAGGAGCTGCAGCAGCCACCGGAGCTTCCCAACTGGCGGTCGAGCTCCATTGCGTCGTCGGCTCGTTGCGGCGCGGACCGCGAATATCGCCCGTGTTGTGAATCACGACAGCAGGACCTCGAGATGGAGCATGCGATGACACACCAGTCTCACGAAGCGCATTGGCCCAGCCAGACGCAGCAGGCTGTGGTCGCCGTGCAACTGGAGATTTCTTCTGCACTTGCTGTTGAGGCTGCTTGTTCTTCTTCGACTGATTCACATCCTTGAATCCTTGAGCAGAGGCACGCTGTCGGCTTTGTTGCTTGTGGTGCGCAAAGAACTTGTCGATCTGTTCCTTGTCCGGGAACAAGCGCATAAGCTTCAAAAACAGCTTCTCAAAGTCCTGAGGTGAAAACAGCTCCTTCATCTTGCTGTAGAACACCGGGATCTCCGTCTCGGCCAGACGGAATGACTTACAATCTTCACGGAAGACCTCGTACTTGGCGTCACTGCCGAGCACTTGCCGGATCTTAAGCACCAGTGCGCTCTTGGAATGCGTAGTGGTGTCCACTTCCTCTTCTTCCTCTTCTTCGTATTGCTGAGCAGCTGGCGCCTTCTCTTCATACTCTTGAGCGGCTCCATTTTGTTGGCCGCCTCCGCTTTTACGGCCCTTCTTGTTTTTCATCTTGGACGGCTTGACGAATCGCAGGAACGGGTTGTTCGCTCCAAGCGCCTCGACGGCTGACGCAGACACTTCTGGGTAATGCCACGAATCGCTGTTGTCCATGTGCGCTCGCATCGCAGCAGTCGGAGGCGGAGCTAAAGCATTACGGAACGACGACGCAGCATATCGACTAGATCCACTCGAAGCCGAGCTCAAACTCGGGAAGTCCTCCATTCGCGGCGCCGTGGTCGTCTGGCTTTCCCAGAACGTCAGCGGCGTGGAGCCGGCGCCGCCGTTGCCCGAGAGCGACGGGAAATCCGCCACATTGATCGTTCGCGAGTCGAGCGTCTGGAACTCGCTGTCGTCATTGCGGTCGTTCTCGTCCGTACTCGCGCGACGGACCTTGAAGTGCACGTCGATCTTTCGGCTGACCTTCAAGTGCGGATGCTCCTGCGTGAGATGGCTCTGGAAGTCCAGATGCGACTTGAAGACCACGAACTTCTTGGCCAGACACAAGGACTCTTCGCACAGGAAATGCTCGGCGCGGAAGTGGTTCTCCAGGTCCGGGTAGTTCTTGTAGTAGCGGTTCTCGATGTGCAGTGAGTGGAGACAGATGTCGCACTGGAAGTGGTTCTTGTGCAGATGGTCGTAGAGCTCGGCCGTGGAGTAGAAGCGCGAGAAGCAGAAGTCGCAGCGCGGGTGGCCGGGAAAGCCCTGCGACGGGTTGCCCTTGGTCTGGTGCTTCTTCAGCTGCTCCTTCGAGAACAGCTCGAGCTCCTGCAGGAACTGGTGCTTGTGGTCCAGACACAGCGAGCAGTACTGCAGCTGGTGCACGTCCAGCAGATGCGTCTTGAGCGCAGCCACGGTCGCGAACTTCTTGGAGCACTTCTTGCAGTGCGGGTCGCGCAGCTTGTGCACGTTGGCCATGTCGCGCGCCAGGAAGAACATGCCCGAAAGCTCATCAAAGACGTGCGTGGGGCCGATGTTGTCCTCTCCCCACTCCTGGAACGACTGGAAGCTCTCGCTCTCGCTCTCGATGCAGATCACGCGCGGCATCTCGGTCTTGCAGAACACGCAGGCAGCGTTGCCCAGCAGCTGACGCATGCGCAGCGCACAGAGGCTGCAGCAGCCCATGTGGCCGCACACGCCCACGGTGTTGAAGCGCTTCTCATTGTCGATCGGGTGGCAGCAGAGGATGCACGACAGCAGCGAGGCCTTGCGCTGCAGCTTTCCACTCATGATCGCTCTCCTTCTCTCTCCAAATGGCGTTGTGAGCCGCAACCACATGTGGAGGCATTTGTACCCCAGAGGGGGCACAATTCCTACAACAGTTCGTACTCTATATGGGCAACTGTTGACACCCTTGACTAGCAACTCAAGGCAATTGAGAGTGAAGGTCTTTCATGTGAGTGCTGGTGGTTGAACTGATGGGTTGAAATCCTCATCTCCATTGCTTCCATGCGGTTGATCTCAGGAACGCATTACCTCAATTCCTGCGTCCTGCTCTCATCTCCTGCACCTCCAAGCGACCTGCCGCCATGCTGAACCTCGCCTTCATCCTCGACATCACGGGCTCCATGGGCAGCGAGGTCGAGGGCGTCAAGCAGACCGTGAGCAAGCTGGTCGAGTCAGTCTTCAAGGAGGACTACGCCGTCATGGTCACCATCATCACATACACAGAGAACTCCAAGGGCTGCTACATCACCAACGACAGCTTCACGGACGGCGACGAGGCCATGGGCTTTGTCTCGTCCATCCAGCTGTGCAAGCCGCCCGGATCCACGGGCATCGACGCCAACGGTGGTGACGGCGACGAGAACGCCAAGGCTGCGCTGGCGGAGCTGCTGCGCCTGGACGAAGCCATGCCGACCATCGCGTTCCTGATCACGGACGCCGGCCCGCATCTCTTGGCGGACCGCACGAGCGCCGAGGCCGCGCACGAGATGGACTACCTCAAGCGCGAGCACAATCTGGTCAACACCGACTTGTTCCACGTGCTGGAGCTCGTGCACGCGCAATTCGGCGACAAACTGATCCTGAATGTGATCAAGTTCATCAAGAACAGCGACCACCGACTCTACGGCGCCGTGGCCAAGAAGTTTGGCGGCGTGCTGATCACGCCGCAGGAGCGCTCGCCCAAGCGCCTGGCGGCCGGACTGTTCTCCATCCTCACGCAGATGTTCGATCGCATCTTGGGCCAGAATGGCGCTGATGAGTCTGTATCGGCTGCTGCGCTAACTGCGTTCGACTTCTACGACGTCCAGGGCTTCTCGGTGCCGACTTCCGAGCCAGAAGTGACGCACAACACGCAGCCGTCCGTCGGCTCCACGAAGGACGTGATGTTCGAGTTCCTGGAACGAGCCACAGTCGTGGTCGGAGACAAGTTCGGCAAGCGTGCTGTGGACGCCACAGCGCTGCAGGAGCAGGTGGAGCTGCTACTGGTGATCGCCAAGTGTTTGCTCAAGCTCATGCCGTACAACAGCGCGTTAGATCGAGCCAATGCGCTCATCATGAAGATCCAGATGGAGCTGCCGCCCGAGAACAAGGGCCACTTCAAGATCCAGGTGGAGGATCTGCCGTCGCTCCTGTCCAAGGACTTGACCTCGTCCAGCGACCTGACTGCTGCTGTGAGTGCCATCACGCTCATGAGCACAGAGGAGACGGCCAAGGACTCGTTGGAGGAAGACGCTGCGTTCGACCCACGCACCACGATCCAGACGGTGGCCAGTCTGTTCCTGTGTCATCTGGCTGTGCTGCAGCTCCCAGAGAAGAACGGCAAGCTGGACTTCATGGACTCGTGGTCGGCTGTGATCTCTAAGGTCTCGAACGATATCATGACGACCGCCGACTTCTTCCGCATGATCGGATACGAGACCACAACGGGCGGATTGAGCGACCGCAAGCAGGAGTACAACTACGCACAGCTCTTCGCAGACCCGAACGACGCGGTTGGAAGCGAGCTGCTCCATATCGCTTCAGGTACACAGATCCTCGACATCATCACGGCACTGGCTGCTGGCGCGCCTGCGGGCCAGTTCTGCCCGTTCATGTTCCGAGGCACAATCGCAGGCAGTCTGCTGGGACTGCTGTCGCAGTGCGATACGCCGTTGAGCAGCTACCAATGGGATATCGTGAGCAAGCTCGTATACACCATTCGTCTTGTCATGGGCCCCACGCCCTGTACGATGCCTGCTGACCCGGAACTCCACGTTGGCAAGATGCTCTTCCGCCTGCTTCGCATGATCCCAGGCGCTGATTTGAGCTCTGATGCGCGCACTCAGGCGACGCAGAGCGTTCTGGAAGAGCTGCTGGCCACACGCATTCAGAAATTCGCCAAGTACAACCAGAGCGCGTACTTGAAGCTGATTGAGCAAATGGTCGGCTACGAGCACAAGAGTGAAGTGCTGGACGTGTTTGAGCCTCACGCCCTGGACGCTGATGCTTGGGCATTTGATACAGCTCTAGCTGTCCAGATCGCTTCGGAGAGCTCTGTGGCCTTGACCTTTGCGAGCTGTGCTGAGAATCTCATTCAGGCTCTGTACGAGCCAGTGAAGACAGTGTATGAAGACGAAGGCATGGAGTCCAAGGCGCATGCTTTGCCTTCGCTTGCAGATATCTGGCCGAGCTTCACGCAGGATCTGCCGAAGTATCTGCTGCTGCAGTTGCGCAAGGTCCGTTTCGCCATCGATGCTCCAAGCACTGCAGTCAAGGCCAAGGCTCTGAACTGGCGTCGATTGGATGTGATCAACCAGGATCTCAAGAGTGAGACGTACACAACGCAGGCGATGCAGCAGCTCCAGAAGCAGCACGATACATTCCTGCGTGCGCTCCGATTGCGTCGTGCCAATGAAAAGGACGAGCAGCGATGGCACAAGGCCATTCGCACCATGAAGGCGCCGTTTGAAGAGTTTGTGGACGCACTCAAGGTTATCGGCGACACGGCGTCACGCGACCACAAGCTGCTGCTCCGAGCATTCAAGGGCTTTGGCATGACCCAGCTCTCGGTGGCTGACTACGAGGCCAAGCTGCAGGTGCTCATCACGGGGCGAGTCGTGCAAAAGGGAGCGGCTGACGAGATCGTGTTCAACCGAGGCAACCTGCACCCGCATCCGGATCGGTTCGTGCCCATGTCGGAAAAATTCCAGACGCGCTTGCGAATGATGCAGCAAGGCAAGAAGTGGCCGCTGAGCCACATGTACCGCCCTAGCGGCGTGCTGAACCACAGCGGGCACTCGAACTCAAACCCGTCGACGTGGGCTGCCAAGCGCTCAATTGCCGCCAAGACCTTCTGGGAAATGTGAGTTATGGATAATTGTAAAAAGGAAAACGTTGCGTATTTGTCTGGAGTTTGATGTGAATCATTAGTGGTTCTCACGAATAGGAGTAGAATGTAGGATGGCAAAATAAGGCTTGCTCATTGGCCAGATCCATCATGCATTCTACTCCATTCAACTCTGTCTGTCATCCAAAACAAAAAGAGGAGGCTGGAGCCGTGTCGTAAGCCTATTCGCAGCCCAGACATCCTCCCGAAGACTCGACGGTGATTCTTCCAGGCCTTCGACGACAGCGGCTTCGACTGACAACTGCTTGGATCTAACGCCAACCACACCAAGACTAGGAGAGCATTCCAACCAAGATTTGTTCTGAAGAATGATCGGAGATCACAGCCAGTCAGAAACGCTCAGGCTCTGATGCAGTCATTGGTCGCTTTTAGTTTTAGTATTAAAAGTGAGCATTCCCCTTGGGGTGTGCATCCTAGTAGGGTAGCGTAGTTCTGCTCTCTTCCAGAGTTGCTCCTAACTCACTCTTGAATTCTCACAAGCCTTCAAGTCTCAACTACCGTACTCGTAACAGTTAAGGTTAATTTCCTAGTGAAACAATGGAAATAGTGTTTTCCACACCAATGTGTTACTTGGTGCTCAGTTGAGGTGGTCCACATTAACTACAGAGCACGTGACAACCTCACGCACGCACCAGCCATTCATCGCAGCTTTCAACCGAGAAAGCAGAAGCAATTTCCAAGTAGAAGGGGGTGCCATGCTCACGCGCGCCAACACCGAGGATACGACGCCGGCCACGCCTGCAGCCGCGATGCCAGAAGCGTCTGGCACCTCCGTGGCCACCGACGGCGCATCCACCGAAACGACACCAGAGGTGGTAGACGTGACCGCGGGAGATGAGCTGTGGACGGCCTCGTCTGCGAGGAGCACCACCGAGATGCTTCCGCTGCGCCAGAGCCAGCGTGGAGCAAACCGCACGACGGCTGAGGCTCTCGCCGAGGCCCGAAAGGGCAAGAAGAAACTAGCCAAGAAGGCCGACCCTCCGGTGACCACCGCAGCCCCGTCTGAAGACGCCCCAGTTTCTTCGCCTGCCCCACTGCCCAAGCCTGTGGACGCCGCCGCATCGAAGACTCCAAACGCAGCGGAGGGCATGGTGGTGAAGAAGTCAGGCAACACGTCGACCAAGAAGAGGGCGTCGAGTTCGACTTCAGTCCAGCGGAACCCATCGAGTTTTGACCTGACGGAATTCATGGCTTCTTTCTCCCCTGGCCTCTCGTCAGCTGACGTGAATGCGACACCTGCTGCGCCAGCAAGTGATGCAGCCCAAGTGCAAGCAGACTCAGAGCCGAACGTCGATCCGACCATTGAGGTCCAGCGCCTGAAGACCGAGATCGCCATGCTCAAGAGCCAGCTTCATCGCGGCACGGCACCACGTCTCGAGGCAGTCTCTTTTCCCGGCATCGGCACTCAGCCCAATGCCAGAGGCGAGCTGCCACCACCGGAGGTCTGCCACTTGTCTAGCTCCAGTTTCCCCGAGGAACCCAAGCGCGCCAAGGGCTACTATCATCCGCCTCAAGTACACATGCTGGCGGCCAACCGCATGTTCAAGACCCTCGCCTCGGATCAAGGTAAGTGCGTGTCGAACCGCTCGCACAGCGAAATTTTCGGCTCTCTAGAGGAAATTCGCCTATCCAGAAATCAACTCTGGTCGACCAGCCAAGCTCCGAGCGATCGAACGAGCGCATTTCATGCGAGCTCAGCGTACGGACACGCTCAGGCTATACAGCCATCTCACCCGGCTATACAGCTGTCGCCATCACGACCACTTCTCAAGTGTATAGCGGCTATATAGCCTAAGGTCCCTTCGGGCAACATTGAGTCACACTCTAGCAACAATTTTGAGTTACTCTCTGGTGACATCGACGTCTCAGGAAACATTCAGACGACACCTGCAAGATGCAACAGTGTACCAATCGACATACACCGCACCCATCAGGACGAAGCTGCAGCATGTTACTCAGTGGCAGCCCTAGAACCACCACCTCGGTCTCTAACGCAGCCAGTCCCCGAGCTACGAGGCCAACGTGGTTGAAGAGTGCCCAGTGTAGTTGAGGCGAACCACCTCCAAATGCTTGCTGTCCAATGCAATATTTTGCATTCGAAAATGCGTAACCAGACGCTTGGCAAGGCACTGCGGAGTGTCAGACTAGCACTGCCCTCTCAGGTTTATCCTACGGTAGTGAAATCGTCCTCCAGCACGACATTCCTGCTCGACAAAACGCTGCAGCGAACGCTCTCTGATTTCGTACGCCGCACCCAGATGCCTCTCTCCATGTTTGTCGAGCTCGTGCGGGGCCAGACACCCACAGACTATCGGCCAAACAAGGCCATCGTCCCGGCAGTCCTCGATCGAGTCTGTGCTGGATACAAGCATCTAAAGGAGCTGCGAGTCCTTGCTCGCGAGGGCGTTCGGGTTCAGCTCATGAAGACACCACCGCGACAAGACAGACCACCAGCCAACCACAGCTCGGCGCTTGAGCGCGTGAATGTCCTTCGCAAGAACATACGCAAGGAGCAAGACGCCTGACGCTGTTTGGTGCTGGATGACGATCTTCTATCCATCTGGCCGGAGGTAATTATCAGCCCCTTCGGGATCGTTGACAAGTCAGGTGGGGACCAACGACGACTGGGCGGACCATTCATGATTTATCGTTCCCCGACGGTACATCAATCAATGACTGCACCAATCAAGACAGCATTCCACGACCTGAATACAGTCATTGCAACGCAGTGGAGGCTGAAATTCTTCGCCAACAAGTCATGGCAGGCGACGTCTCCTCCGCTTTCCGGCACGTTAGCCTCCACAGTGACAGCGTCCATCTGTTTGCCGGTCAGATTGAGGAGGAACACGCGTTGGTGATCGAGCTTGCGGCGCCGTTCGGCTGGACAGGTTCCCCCCGCCGCTTACGAGATTCTTGCCTGGGCCATATCCTTTGTCCATGGCTCCCACACCAATACGAGCTATACGCATGGTTTCTTCAATTATCATTGGGTCGACGACCATATCAACGTCGCCGTACACTATGGTACAAACTGCTCCGACGCAGATCGCTCCCTTCACCCTGCCATGGCGTCCGTGCTTGGCGCTGACGCCATTATTGACGACAAGTTTACCAGCTGGGAGCCTCGGCAAACCGTTTTGGGTTTACAGTTTGACACGATCACAAACCTGGTTTCCATGCCTGAGTCTAAGATCCTCAAGACCCGCGGGATCGTTGCTGCATCGTTTCACGCCGCGACTCTCACTCGGAAAGAGTATCGATCTCTCCTGGGTAGTCTTCTCCATGTAGCGTCTTGCATTCGGTCTGCTCGCCCCTTTCTGCAGCGCCTTCGCCACCGTGAAGCCCAGCTACACCGCTTTCACCTGTGTCGGATCAAATGAGGCAGGACCTGGTCTGGTGGTGGCTCATATTGCATTCCCCTGATCTCAACGGGGTCGCCTTCGAGTTCTTCCATGGCCTCCCACCCCCGACGTCGTTGTGGAGACCGATCCACCTGACTACGGTCTCTGTGCCCTCGATGTCGATGCAAAGACCGCGATCACCTACCAGTTCTCAGCCGAGGAGCGCGTCCTTATTGAGGCCTTCAAACAAGGCGACAAGAATGGGTTCGATATTACCTATAGGGAGCTCCTGTCGTGTGCTCTTGCTGTACACACGTGGGGCTCACGGTGGTCGCTCCACTCAACAAAAAGCTCCCGGCCACGTCATATCCACTTCAGGATTGACAACACATCGGCAATTGCATGGCAGAACCGATTGGGTTCACGCAACCCACGCGCTCAAGTTCTAATTCGCCTGTTTGGATTCTGGGAAATAAAGCACCGGTTCCGCTTCTCCGCCTCTCATATTGCCGGTGTTGATAACGTTCGTGCAGACGCTGGCTCTCGTCTCGCTGCACGACCGTCGTAAGGACTCTTGTATTAGTCACTTACACCGAACTGGCTGCAAACGCCAATCTCCGACGCCATCGGGCTCGAGACCTTATGGCACAATATCTTCGAGCGCACAATATCTTCGAGCGCACTCTGCAACAGAGTGCACGCGATCCACTTCATCATGGAGGCAGAGTACTGGAGGCCCAGTACTGGAGGCCCAGTACTCTGCCTCCATGATGAAGTGGATGCCCAGTACTCTGCCTCCATGATGAAGTGGATCGAGTGGACTTCCCGACGGGGAACCCACCCCTTTATAGCTGACCTCTGCAACGACACCCGCATTCAGCATGTCACCGACTTCATTCTTCTCGGGTTTTTATCTGGCTACGGTTCTGTTGCACCAATTCGTGGTTCATCGATCGTGGGCACGCTCCAAGGTATTCGGCACTTCTTTGCTGCCGCCGGCGCCGAATTTCCAAACGCCCACTTGCACTTCCGTATGCTGCTCAAGGGTATTATCCGGCTCGACACACCTCGCCAGCACAAAGCTCCGAGTTTCGCTCGAACTGCTGGAGTCGTGCTTCAAGTCCATACGCTTCCAAGACCCCTCCGATCAAGCACTGTGGGGAGGGGGGGATGTGCCTGGCGTTCTTCTTTCTTTGAGACGCTCCGAGATCGTCGCAGTGACTGGTAGCAATTTCAAGTGGTTCGCGATCAAGGGCCAAGATATGTCCGTACTGGGCGCATCCGGGACACCAACTCGGGACCCTAGTCGTGCCTGCTCGGTGCACATCAGGCTTCACGGATCCAAGACAAACCAAGGCGGAGACTCAACGGCTCGGATGCTCTTTCGGTCCGGCCACGAGTTTTTGTGTCCCGTGTTTGACGCATTGATGCTTCTGCAAGCGAGAAAGAGTCTCCTACTCAACATTCCCGCTGCCGTGTACATGAGCAGCACGGGCCGGCCTCCATGCGTTTCAACCGCAGATATCGCGAAGGCCGTCAAGATAGCCGCTACCCAAGTCGGCGAAGACCCTCGTCGGTTCAGCTCGCACTCGTTACGTGCTGGAGGCGCAACCCACATGTACCGATCCGACGTGGACGCACTCACTATTCAGTTTCACGGTCGATGGGCATCTAATGCATTCAAGATCTACACAAGTCTCTGCCAGGAATCAATCTCAACACTTGCCGCCAAGATGACAAGCGGTTCCAATGCCGATTCTACACTGCATTAGTGGGCATACATTGCAATACCATTATGGGGGTTCCGCTCTCCTCGTCCCTTTTTGGACTGAGCTGATGGCCATGCATGTGTGCCCATTAATGTAGTAACAAAATTTCGTTTACCCCAAAGGTTGTGGAAATTAACTATTGGGAAAATGACAAAACTACAAACCTTTTGTCAGTACCAGTATTTGTTTGCCAAAACCTGTATGAAATCTTTTCCTTTTTGTCACGGACTGTGTGCAGCGAAACTACGGCCAAAAACCAGTTGAATTTGACATGGCAATTGTCAAAACCTGTGTGCGCACACAGAACAGATTTCCAAACCCGGGCCTAACCCAACGACTTCGACACCTGCGAAACCCGGAGTTGCCTTCGCTTACCACTGACTTTGTCGTTACGAACCCATTGGTGCGGACGCGCCAAAGTCTTTTTTGCGAGTGAGGGGCACTCCACTAGAGCAACATGGAAGTTCCGATTAATGATGACGCAATAGGCAATGACGCTGACAATTCGAGTCAAGAAAAGGATCTACAAGTTGGAGTGACATTTGAATCAGCGTCTGCAGGCCTTTACCTCGTTCAGGATTACGCTCTCAACAATGGCAAAGCTGTGGAGGTGATAAAATGCAGTGGCATGCATCGATACATCACTTGCAATGTGAATTTTTCGTCTGGCTCTACAGGAAGCGTCTCAGCAACAAGACATATGGGTCTTGGTATATCTCATCGATCAACTCTGAGCACATCAATTGTTTGTCGGTTGCGAATCCAACAAGACTACAAATTGTGCAGCTCCCGACTTTTGCGAGTGCAGTTCTTGCCGACGGATCTGTGTCAGCCCGAGCACTGGTCACCTAGATCCAAGCAAGAGACGGCATTTCGCTCCAGAGCAGGCCACGTACGCTGGCGATCAGGTGAATGCTGTTAGTATTGAAGAAATGGCTATATCGTACCAGAAGATTCGAGACTATTTGGCTGCTTTTGAAAGATTGAACCCTGGTTGTGTTGCGTTTGCTGAGCAAGACACGCAAGGACGATTCAAGCGTGCAATTGTGATTGTTAAGCCTTTTGCTTCAGCGTTGATGGCCAGACAGCCTGTAGTCAGCATTGATTGCTCACACTCGAAGTGTCCTTCGTATAGTGGAATGCAAATGAATCTTGTTGGTCGAGATGGAGATATGCGAACACTCACGCTCGCCTTTGCATTAGTTGAATCGGAAGACATTGACAACTACCAGTGTTTTTTTGCTATTTTACTGAGACACGGGTTTGATTTCGCTGGAGTTCCAATGTTCTGCGATCGCAACGCTTCAATGACGCATGTTGGCGTGTATTTCAGCTCAATCTGAAGTACTGTACCCTTCATATAGTCCGCAATTTGCTAGCTCGGTTTGCCACACTACGTCTGTGGTTCATTGCTATTGGATGAAATTAATAGGTTTATAGCCTATCACGGCCTGACCCACAAGTGGTTGGTGTCCAGGACTACATTAGGTAACTTTAGGGCTTTTAGATTATTCTCTGGACTCTAATTTCATACATCTAATTTTGCATAACTACGTTTAAGTGTCTTCTGTCTGAATACCTAGCGTATTCATACTCTCAGTACAACCGTTTCCTCGAGCCCTACAGTGTGTGCATCGTACAGGAATATAGCATACTCTTTTTATAATACACCTGGTAGCACTTTGTGGTCCTTTTAATGCCCATCAGTGAAGCAAGCGTCTTCCACTCCAACGTAATGGAAGCGTCAACGGCAACCGCCGGCTCCCGGGAGTTCTACCCGCATCTGGTCGACGAAGAGTTGTATGCTCTTCGACGAATGGCGAGCGTCATCGGAGATGACGCTGTCATGACCATGCTCTCCCATCTGAGCACGGATGCGAATAAGGCTGCGGTTTGCGCATACCTGCTGGATGAGACCCGACAGCAGCTCAGGGAAGTCCGAGCTGCCGCTGAATCGAAGCCCGCGCCACAACCACAAGAAAAGACGGTCAAGCTGGCCGTCTCTCCATATCGGGGCGAAGGAGAACCCTTCTTGCGCTGGCTGATCGAGCTTCATATCCTATTCAAGCTCGTCGCAAGAAACCTGTTGCTACAAGTCTACTTTGCCATCTCGGTGCTTGGTGGTCGTGCGCGCAGTTGGGCTTACGGGTGCAAGCCTGCGAATCCCAACTGCTTCCCGACGTACGAAGTATTCAAGGAGCAGCTTCGGTTCGGTTTCGAGCCACCGAAGTCTCAGTTCAGAGCCAGAGCTGAGTTTCTAGCTCTGTGTTGGTCGCCAGCTGACACCCTAGCCAGCCAAACCTGCGCCTGTGCGAGAACCCAGTTCGCGAGAGCTACATGAACGTCATAGAACAAGTCTACCTGCAGTCCCGCGGTCCATCAGGATCGCGACAAATCAGTTCAAACAACAAGCCCTGGTGGCACCGACACCGTGTCGCATACTGCCAATTACCATGCTCGAACACTCCTCCAACATGTGTGGACTTAATGCAGGCGACACGGAACTTCAGTGCATGGAAGGCGTCAAACATCAGGTATCCGAGCGCAAGCCGACCGTCTGCGCACGGCAACTACTGTTACCAGACGTCCACGCAGTCCAACACGCGCTTCCTCTCTGCGGTAAGCCAGAGTTGCTGAAAAATCTGTCAATTTCAGTGCCCCCGATGGCTCAATGGGCGGCAAAACAGCGAGAGTGCAGCGCGCACCACCTGAACAGGGATCTTCAAAGGGCCCTGTTTTCGCATGTGACCGATCACACCTTCAGTTTTCCCGCGCTCGTGGAACTGGTTCGCGGCTAAACCGACAATGACCTGCGTCCCAACAAAGCTCTATGTCCACAGCGCCTCTTCCATCTGCTTCGGGGTTACAAGCATCAAGAAATTCTGTGCGGCGCGGTCTCGCACCGCTGTGGCCAGCTGCGCGACATTCCAAAAAACCACCAGTCTGCAAACCGTCATATCAACCCTGTGGCTCGAAGCTTTCGCAGTGGCCAGGACGAAGGTCAATACCTCGTCCTTCATGACTCCACTCTGTCCCTGTGGCCAACGCTTCAAGTCAATCCGTTTGGAGCTGTTCCTAAGAAGGTGTTGATCCGCTTCACGAGGTGCGCTTGATCCATGATTTTTCCTTTCCGCGTGGGCACTCAACGAATGATGCATCAGTCAAGTCGGGCTTTCCGTGCGTGACGTATCAGCACGTTGCTTCAATTGCAAGACGCATTGAACAGTGTTTTGCGGCGCGCCCAAGCTGTCCCGTGATGATCCTCAAGGGCGACGTGAGGGTGCCTTTCGGCACCTTTTGCTAGCGAGCGAGCATGTTCGTTGGATGGCCGCCCGCGTTCCTCAGTTTCAAGCGCTGGTACTTGATATGTCCGCGCCGTCCGGCTTGGCGGGACCCCCTCCGTTTTACGCAGATTTTGGTGGTTCTATTTCATGGCTAGTGGGCCGTGAAAGTCCTGCATCAATGAGCAATGAAGTCATTCCCGACTCAGAGCCATTCTTCTCATACGATTGGGTGGACGACCACATCATGGTCGAGTCTGCTACGTCACATCGGCTTGAAGCAGCCTGCACAGTGTTGCGGCTTGTAATGCTTGCGGTTCTGGGCCCGCGAGCCATCAATGAATCCAAGTTCCCTCAATGGAATACCCGGCATGAAGTCCTTGGCCTCGAGTTCGATACAGTTGACCGAACAGTATCGATGCCACACTCCAAAATTGAAAAAGCGCCATTCAGTGTGAATCGTATCCTGCCGAAGAATCGAGTGTCTCAACATGACCTAGACTGCCTATTGGGAAGCCTGCGCCACGTGTGCCTGTGCATTCGGGCTGCTAAGGATTTTCTCCAGAGGATTCAGTCACTACGGGAACGCACGCCAAGACGAGGAACCAGCAATATGTAAACCGACATGCGCTTTGATCTCCAGTGGTTTGAATCTATCCTTGTGCATGGACAGTGGCGCGGGTTGCCTACTTCAATGTTTTATGGCGATACTGCAATTGACGTACACATCTACATGGATGCGAGCGACGCTGGGCTGGCTGTATTGGACCCAGCACGGCGCTGCTTTATCCAAGTGCGCTACGATGCCGACGAGACAGAATCAATCGCTGCAGACGATGGACCTGCGATATTCAACATTAATGTTCGGGAGCTGTTCTGCGTGGCCCTAGCTGCCCTCATGTGGAGCGAGGTCTGGAGAGCGGGATCGACCAAGATGATGCTGCATATCCGCGCGTGGTCGGATAACACCAGCGCCGTCGCCTGGGTCAATGCCCTTAGCAGCGAAAATCCCCTGGCGCAAGAATAGGGCTGTACGAAGCCGTTCATCGTGTTCGTTTCACAGCGCATCACCTCCCGGGCTCGTCCAATTGGCTCGCCGATGTCGGATCCCGAACTTGGGCGGAGCCGTACTATCTTACCTGGACTAATGCTGTTTCAATGTGGACACAGACGGCAGTACCACCGCACCTGCGCAAGATCTTCTCGACATTCTCGACCACTTACAACCCAATGCACTGGCCAAAAGCAGCCTACAGAAGTACGCAACCACGTGGCGACAATGAACTCCATGGTGCGCCAGCCTTGACTACTCAGCCTGGCTTGAAAGCGACAGGACCCATCATCCCTCCAGATCATGTTGTTCGCGATCTCACAATGGTGGTCCACCCCATCGAAACCAGGAAACGCTGCCAGCACCAAGATTGGGCATATTGCATGATATCATCGTCGATTCAAAGGCTATTCCGTTGGGCTCCACGACGACCACAAGCTGGCCCTGGAAGGGATTCTCCGGTTGTCTCGACCACCGCAGCGAAAGCGTCCAATCACAGTCCGAATCCTGCACCACTTCCAAGCACGGTGCAATTTCCTGCAAGCCCACGACCGCGCTCTCTGGGGGGCTGCGGTCGTGGACTATTTCTTCCTACTCAGGAAATCTGAGTATCTCGCAGACGGGCACGACACCAAGCCGTACGCAATCCAACGACAAGATATCAGCTTTACCACGGCACACGGAAGCACGGCTGTGACCCTTAGCGATGTTGAAACAATGACAGTCCAATTCAGAGGAAACAAGACAGACCAAGTGGGCGTGGGCACCTCGAGAACACTCGAGCGCTCAAGAAACAAGTGGTTGTGTCCTGTGTGAGCGGCATGGGTGCTAATGCAAGAAAGCAGCAAGCGTGGGCTTCGTCAGCGTGATCTACTGTGCGCAATCAGGTCAGCCCCTAAACGCAACGGCAATAAAAACGGCAGCAAGGGACACCGGAGAAGATCCAAGACAGTACGAAACACATTCCATGCGCAGCGGAGGGGCAACTGCAATGCTTGCCACCGACGTCGATCGCCTGGTTATCAAATACTTCGGACGTTGGAGCTCCTACTGCATCGAGAGATATGCAAGAATGGACGGGACTACGATCTCGGGTCTAGCATCCAAAATGAATAGCAGCCGCGGACCCCAAACGATTCACAAGCGCAACGGGCGACGTGGTCGAAGGGGGGAACTCCACGCCACACCCTGGCAGGAGCACCCGTAACGCTCTCAATCGATATGCTTGATGCCCTACGCGACGCAGTCACAAGAAATCGCGGATTTATCTCGTATGTGACATCATGTGAGGTCACGTACGCGAACCCGTTTGTGTCCGAATGGCAATTCTTGAATGTTTGAGGAGATCCTGGTTCGTGCAAAGGATCAGCAGCAGGATCACACAGACGGACGCGGAGCGCCGCACATATTGTGGTTTCCGCCCAAATTTGCCGATCATGGGCAATTGGGCAGGCGTGTGCGAATCGCCAAACAATAGACGGAGGGTTGCAAGACACGCATGTATGTGCGGTGAGGGGGGTCATCGAGTTACTGCTTATAGTGGCGCATGGCGATCTCGTTGGCAGTGCCACGATGTTGCGGCCGACTGCGGACGGTGTGGTTTTCTGGGACCCAAATGTGTCCCAAACCTCTATACAGTGATAATATATTCTTTTATGAGGGTCGGGGCGATTCTTTGGCGGTTTGGCTCAGGCGATTCAACAAATCGCCCTCGGAAATTTTGAGTAGAAAACCCAATACCTGTTTGAAGCTTAAACACTCGACTACAGTCAGTGTCCCCAGTGACATACATGCCACGTGCGCATGGAATCGTCTTTCACGCTTCTTGTGAGGATCAAGGTTAAATTATTCTTTGCCACCTCAAGGTTTTTTATTGGCCGAGCTCGTCCGAATTTGTCCGCTCTTTCACGCTTTGGAATCGAAATTATCAACGAAACATAATAAGAAATAGAAATAGAAATTTGAATCCAAAGACGTTAGCTAACTTAAATTAGGATGAAAAGTACTGTCCCTCTTCAGTTAAGTCTGGAACCGCATTCCATCGGTTGGGAGCCACGAGGGAAAGAAGGAAGGAGCGCGCCAGAGCTACGTATGTCGTCGACTGTGTTAGAGCAGCTGCGCGCAGCACAGGAGGATATCGAGTCCTACGAACGTGCCATTGTGTCCGTACTGCATGAGAAGCCTCGCAATGTGAGTGAACTATGCCCGATTCCTAGCGTCAGCAAGGCAACTAACATGGATCCTGACGTATGAAAAGCATCGCGCGCGCGTGCTTCATGGCCACAAAGTCAGCAATTTGCTGGACTCTGTCGTGCACCAGAGCAAGTTCGTGCACGATTTGTATGAAGATAAAGACAAGTACGTACATGCTGAAGTCGCTGCTTTGGTGCTTGCAGCTGGTCTCATGTGTTTTCTGTGGTAGAACCTTTGCGGAGGAGACCGAGAGCATGCGGGGCCGCGCTGTGTTCACGTCGTTCTATGAGCAGCTCAAGTCCATCCGCACATTCCACCGCAAGTACCCGAACACAACGGTGTCGCATGAACCCTCCATGAATGACGCGCTCAATCCTGAAGTCACGGTACGAAATGAGCGGGTGCGAATGCTCTTAAGGCTGAAAACTGAATCTCTTTGCGCTCTGTGGGTATAGTTTTCAGGCGAAGAGCACTTTGGCAAGTATGTGGATCTGCATGCCTTTTACTCGCGCTTCCTCAACATCCCGGCGTTCAAGAGGTACGATGAGATGGCTTATTGTGGATATGGATCTCAGTCAAATGAACCTTGACTGTGGTGATTGCTATGGCGTAGTGTGATGGGAAATCAGTCATCGCGTAATGGTCGAAGCAAAAGCAGCGAAGCCTTGACGACCAGCAACCACGCAGATTATTTGACGTATCTGTCGTGCTTTTACGAGTTTTCCTCCATCCCGTCGCAGCAGAAGACAAGCTCCACGGAGTTCCAGGAGTACCTGCGCGATCTGAAAGCGTATTTATTCGATTTCTATCGACGCACACAACCGCTCGTGGATCTGGACGACGTGATCGCAGAGACGAGCGCTAGATTCGAGAAGCAATGGGCACTCAACCAAGTCAAAGGATGGGACTTCGCGGCGTCGAGTGCTAACGGCGAAGCTAGCACAGTGCCAGCGTTCTTTTGCGCACTCTGCGACAAGCAATTCTCCTCGGACGGCGTCTACAATGGCCATTTAGATGGCAAAAAACACAAGAAGGCTACCGCTGCGTCTGCGGAAGCAGCTGATGGGGACAAGGCCGTAAATGGAAACGCAAACACATCGGAAGCGGCAAACGCTCGCTTAGAAAAGAAGAAAACGATTGCATTCGATGAAGTTCTAGTGCGCCGCATGTACGAGCTGCTCACGGAGGTCGTTCACGCGACGATCGCGTATGTAGAAGCGAAGCAGACGCGAACGCACGAAGAGCTGCTGGCCGAGGTTGAAGAGGAGGAGGAAGGCGCGTTCTCAGATGTGGACGTGGATAACGAGAATGGCGGCGACGGTGATGACGACGACCAGCCCTTCTACAATCCATTGAATCTGCCACTCGGCTGGGATGGTAAACCGATCCCGTACTGGCTGTACAAGCTGCATGGTCTCGGCGTTGAGTACAAGTGCGAAATCTGCGGTAACCATAGTTATTGGGGTCGCCGTGCCTTTGATCGCCACTTCCAGGAATGGCGTCACGCCTTTGGCATGCGATGCCTCAAGATCCCGAACACGAAGCATTTCCATGACATCACGCTCATGCACGACGCGATTCATCGTACGTGCCTCGTTTGTTGTGTTGCTTATCTGGTTTTGAGGTGGCGTTTCTTATGTTGTTTGCTCTCTTAAATAGTGTACGAAAAGCTCAAGGACCAGATCGATGCTGAAAGCTGGAATGCCGCAACAGAGGAAGAATATGAAGACTCGGAAGGCAACGTGCTGTCGAAGAAGACGTATGAAGATCTTGCTCGCCAGGGTCTTCTGTAGTTGAGGATCATGCGTCCATGCACTGAACTCAAGATGGGGTCGCTTTCATTGCGCCTTAGATAAGCTCAATCCGAAACAAGTCATACCAAAGGGCCCAATATTTTCAATGCTACTATAATGGTGGATGGATCATTTCTGGACAGAAACATTGTGTTTAGGCTCTCGAACTCTGGAATGCGAAGTCCTTTCAAAAGCAAGTGCACACAGTAATGAACCATGCCATTAATAATAGAGATCAGGTTGGAAGTATTTTCGTCCGACACTTCGCTGTTTGGCTGAAAACTCAAAAACGCAATTGCTGACTTCAGAAGCAAAGGCTTCAATATTGTCGTCTCGCCTGCGCTGCTTTGACGTCTGTTCATATTCACGCCGGTCATGAAGGTGCACCACAATCCAACTGCTGAGAGTGTGCTAACACCCAATGACCAAGGGCGAGCTCCATTCAACTCCGACGGCGCCGATTTCCGTGTGTCATTCACACCATTGCCATTCCGAGTAGTGTGGATCGCTATGGTACTCATGCACTTCCTGTGCATCGGCTTCTTTGGTATGGAAAGCTGGATGTATTAATTCTGGGAGATGCCGCCGCCCCAAGCGCGTCTTTTTGAGTGGTTCCATGTGATACTGTCAATGTCATATCTCCGAATGATATCAGTATGCTATGGCACTGTTGCGAGTGCCCACACCCTGCTGGTACTGGATGTGCTGCTGAAATCTGTTCAGCACCGACGCTTTACGTTCGGCTCGAAATCAAATCGGCAATGGTGACCCGTAGATCGTCACCGATCAATTGAACGTATCGCTCGTGCTACTAGTCTCGTGTTTGGCCAGGAGGGCTTGCTTGGCGTTCAAGGGCGTCATTTCACAGTTGTTTACGTTGCACGCAAGGTTTCGAGACCTCGTTACAGTCCGCCCAAGCCTACCGCATGAGCCAGCTTGTGTCTCACGCGGCCGTCAACTACTTTTATGTGCTCACGATCATGGCTGCTTGCTGGCTGACCCCAGTTGTTCACTATGCGTTTCGACACAACCCAGATCTGGTTCGACTGCTCTGTTTGGTTCTGGATTTTACGCTGGCGTTCATCACGGCTGTAGGCATCCCACTCATTCTTTCGGTTCCCTACGTGAAGGAGTACGACTTCCAAAATTCTCGTTTCCCTGGGAACCTCTGGGCAGACGATGTTTGGATTGCGAATATGGTCCACGAGCTACGCATCGTGTTCATCTCCTCCTGGCTCAGCTTCGTAGCCCAGATGACGTTCTCACTCAGTCTACTGCTTTGCTTGCAAGATATCAAGTCCTTGCTGGGTCCCCCACTATGAAAGAAATGCATCAAGGTTTCAGTCGTAGCATTGAGCCCGTTGCGGTTTTGTCGCAATCTAATGGTCCAGCTCAACCGACGATCGAAAACCAGCCGCACTCGAACGTCATGCCTCTGGGTAAAAATACTAAAACCAAAACTCCAACATGCAGATTCGCCAGTCCATCAAACGCGTCAGCGGCACGCTTTGTTAGAATCTTGCACGCATGTATGGCGCTGTGGCGCTTTGTGATTCTCGTTCTGCACTTGCGAGTGGCGTTTAGGTCTATTTCGCAATATTGCCGCTATGAGGTACGCACTTGGTTCAGCACCAAGGTCGAATGCACGGCCCTGTACGTGGATTGCAACACCGTCGCTGGGAGCACAGGCGATCTGACGGAGATAGACGCGGCTCTGGCTGGGCTGGATGGACATGTACTGCTTCATTTCAGGATTCTGAACTGTCCCTCCGTCGAAATTCCCGCCAGGCTTCAGATGTTCTCACAGCTCGAGGATTTCATGATTATAAACTCCACTCTGACGCGTTGGGACGCTGGTGCAGCATTCACTGCCACGCACCAACCGAAGATCACAATTTTTATGGCAGCTCAAGTGAACATGACGCATATTCCGCCTGACCTTCTGTCGCCTGACTTTCCATCGAAATTTCGGGCGCTTACCTTCCAGCACACAAATCTCACGACCATCCCCGACAATGCAGCCGACATTTGGCCGGAAATATTTGAAACTGAGCCTAATAATGCGGTCCGTATCGCCACAGCAGCTCTACAGTCATTGTCATTCACGCCATTGCTGTTTAGCATCATGTGGATAATAATGGTTGTTATGCATTTCCTGTGCATCGGCTTCTTTGGAATGGAAAGTTGGTGTACTGACAATTTCCGACAAAATCCAATTCAGGTTCAGGTCTTGGACTTATCGTTGGCTTTCACCACGGCGGTAGGCGTTCTGTACTTGATGCAATATGACTATGATCTCTAACGAATCTCTGGACAGGCTGCGGCCCACGACCTGCACACTGTTCATATCAACGTGGTTTAATCTCGTAACTCAGATGGCGTTCTCAGTCAGATTGCTGCTTTGTCTACAGAATATCAAGTCCTTGATGCATCAGCATTTGCCACTCATAACGAAGTTAGACGTGATTTCATCGCCAGTCAATGATGGTGCTCAATTCGAGATTAACAGGATGCTGCAAATCGAGCGTCAGCATTGCCCCAGAACCACGTGAACCAAACATGATTCCAACTCATTCCAGTGAGCGGACGCTTCGTCAAAATCTTGCTTGTATTAATGCGCTTTGGGGATTTGCGATTCTCTGCGGGTCTCCTATGAGGATGACGCAAATTCCGTCTGGACTTCTTTCTCCTGATTTCCCTTCGCTTGGAGTGCTTGACATCCAGTACTGTACACGAATCTCACGACAGTCCCGACCAATATTGCCGAGATATACCCGAGTCGTGCTTCCTGGTACGTTTCGTTCGATGAAGGGCAACTAAAGACGGTGCTCCAGAGGGTGCTCAAAGGCCCACAAGAGGACTGTCGCTGGCTTTCAACAGCATCTGATGTGGATTGCATGTGTGCTGGCTGTTGAGCTTGCATGTTCAGTACCACTGTCGTTGTACCACAGCCAGCCAGTCAGTAACGGCTGCTGAGACAAGCTCCATGAACATCCTCTGCTGCTGCAGGCGCACACGAAGCTAAGCTGCTCTCATGCATTGGAGACAGACCTCCTTCCTACTGTAACAAAGCCGTTACCTGCTGCATTCATTCAGGTGCAATCTGCCAATTCGGCTCATGAATGCACGCATTCATGCAACCTGCACTTTGCCACATGGTTTCCATTATTAGAGTGGTACACATCACTCTAGTCATTATCCACATTAAATTCTCACACATGGTGCAGTTCAACGGGTCATCTGTACCTTAAACTAGGCTCACGACCCGATCTTTGGTCCGGCTGCGGCACGCAATCGTCACATTCAAATTCGCATTCAGCCGCAAGAGTCTCAAGCAGGTTTCCTCACAACTGATCGAGAGACACCGACAGGATGGCGCAGCACTTGACCACGGACCGCGAGGTCTTCGAGCACGAGGTCGCGCTCGCCCACGGCCTGACCATGGCCACGGCGGCCGCGGTGGGACGCGGTAGCGAGGGCCTGCACGCCGTGGCCATTGCGGCCGGCGCCGGCGACGACGAAGACGAGGACGAAGACAACACCACGGGACTCACGATGCACGAGGGCATGCTCAAGGCGTCTATGCTGGAGAAGGTGCAGAGCGAGAAGCGACTGCGTCGCATGTCGGAAGTCAGCTACGACAAGGAAACGAATGGTGCGTTTCTGCTGAGATGGGCATGCGCAAGAGTCACTAGATTCCGATGGTTAACCACTCAATCTTGCTGTTGTTAATGGGATACAGAGCTTGAAGATTTGTTCGAGCGCCTCCCTGAACCGTACGGTGAACTGTCGTCCTACCAGCGCATCCAGATCACGTCTGCGCCAGATGAAGTGGATCGCGAAACGCGCGAGTTTTGCGACCTCATCCGCAAGTGCATGGCCATGCGCAAGAAATGGGTCGCGGTGAACGAGGTAAGCGTGCTTTGCAGCATGTTACTGCTCTGGTTGGTATGTTCCTCATGCTTGCAATGTGTAGCTGTCCACGCTTTCGCTTGTGGAACCCCCAGTGAGTCCTCGACAGGGATCGCGCCTGCGTCATCGCGATGAGATCCCGTACGAGCCTTTCGCGCGCCCGATCCCGGACACTACGAACCACGCGCTGCGCATGGTGGACGGTGTAGTGTCTGTGTTTGAGTCTGAGATCGATGCTGAGCCGACCTTCAAGGTTGGCACTATGCGCGAATACTACGACGACCTGTTTGAGATCAAGCGCATCATCAACCACGGCCCCGTCAAGACCATCTCGTACAAGCGCCTGCAGTTGCTGGAGGCCCGCTTCAATTTGCACACGCTGCTCAACTCAGAGCGCGAGCTCATTGCGCAGAAGGCGGTGCCGCATCGTGATTTCTACAACATCCGTAAGGTTGACACGCACATCCACCACTCTGCGTGTATGAACCAGAAGCACTTGCTGCGCTTCATCAAGTCCCGCCTGCGCAACAACCCAGGTGAGATCGTCATCTTCCGTGATGGACGTTTCATGACGCTCAGTGAAGTGTTTCGATCACTCAACCTCACGGCGTACGATTTGAGCGTGGATACACTTGACATGCACGCTTCCAACACGTTCCATCGCTTCGATCGCTTCAATCTCAAGTACAACCCTGCCGGACAGAGTCGTCTCCGGGAGATCTTTCTGAAGACGGATAACTTGATCGCAGGCAAGTACCTGGCCGAAGTCACCAAGGAAGTTATCAGCGATCTGCAAGCCAGCAAGTACCAGCTCGTGGAATGGCGTGTCTCCATCTATGGCCGCAAACACTCTGAATGGGACAAGCTCGCTCGCTGGTTCTACGTGAACCGTTTGGCTTCGCCGCATGTCCGCTGGATGGTTCAGATCCCGCGCCTGTATTTCCTGTACAAAAAATCGGGTGAAATTGAAAACTTCCAGCAAATGATCGACCACATGTTCCTGCCGCTGTTTGAAGTCACTCGTGACCCGTCGTCGAACCCAGCGCTGCACTACTTCTTGGAGACCATGATTGGTTTCGATTGTGTCGATGATGAAAGTAAGGCTGAGCCATTCCGTGCTGAGCGTGGAAAGACGCTGCCCAAGCCGCAGGACTGGACGAATGAGTCCAACCCGCCATACGACTACTGGTGCTACTACATTTACGCCAACATCGCGACGCTGAACGAATTCCGCCGCTCGAAGAACATGTCGACGTTTTCGTTCCGTCCGCATTCTGGAGAAGCTGGTGATCCGGAGCACCTTGCTGCGGCTTTCCTCACTTCCAATGGTATCAACCATGGCATCACACTCCGCAAGTCGGTGGCTCTCCAGTACTTATACTACCTTGCTCAGATTGGTATTGCCATGTCACCGCTGAGTAACAACAAGCTCTTCCTCGACTACCATCGCAACCCGTTCCCGACGTATTTCGCGCGAGGCCTCAACGTGTCATTGAGTACAGACGATCCATTGATGCTTCACTACACCAAGGATCCTCTGCTGGAAGAGTACTCGGTCGCAGCGCAGGTGTGGAAACTCACGGCCACCGATATTTGTGAAGTTGCACGCAACTCGGTGCTCCAGTCAGGCTTCGAGCACCAATTCAAGGAGCGCTTTTTGGGCAAGAATTACTTCTTGCCCGGAGCAGACGGCAACGGTAAGAATGTTGATGGTGTTGTAGTTTTGCGTACACATTGTTTGCTGACAAGTTTTCTGTTTTGTAGACATCCGCATGACCAACGTGCCAAACATCCGCGTGAACTACCGCTACGAGACGCTCCAAAGCGAGTTTGAATTCATTGAGTCGTAAACTTGAAGTTATCCATCAGCTTTGACCGCACTCTTTCTCTCAGTAAAGCTGCTCTAACAATATAGATCTCTTGATATTTTCAATGGCGTGTTGAGCCGAAATGCTATTTAAAGAGAGGCAAAGCGAATAAAGCGTGCGTTAAAGCATGCATATGTATGAATGCGAACTACAGGAGAAACATTGAGTTCGCGTCTTCGCGCGGAGATACAGCAGTCATCCACGCTCTGGGATCATGGAGGTGGCCAGGAACAGAACGTAAGAAGCCGTTGCACTCTCAATGACTGACTTGTGTATCTAATACTACGTATTGCAAATGGCACAGGTGACATGTTATCCATGCCCAGAGCATATAAAGGTTTGCTTATGAAAGCAGAAATACAGTCTACGCAGCTTTAATTGATAGACTAACGCTGCATGATAACAGCCACTACTGTCCTTTTACAAGTATCTGCAGCCAATCTCTGCCAACGGCAAGGCTCTGCGGCTGCACGTGCCCTCGACCTTGATTTGCGAGCGGCAGGACGGCCATGAGGAAACGATTTGGCTGCGTACAGACTCTCATGGCAACGTGACGAAAGAAACCAAAACTCCATCTTGGCGCAAGAAACTATTCCAAGAGCTCATCGCAAGCGCAAGCGGCGAAGATGACGAATCAAAGTCACCCGAGAGCGTACACGAAGACGCTGTGATCGCTGTGCGCACGATCACGCATTGGAAAAGCGCCAGCTCCAACAAGTCAATAGTGCTGACCAAGCGTACGTTTGACTCAATCGTGAATCCACCGTCCGAATTACCATTCTGCATTCAACAATACATACGCTGTCGGGGCTCCCATGCGAGTATTTACCGTGTCATGTGGTCTGAGCGAACGAACAAATGCTGCGCAGTCAACATCACAAATGAGTATGTAGCGTGGAATTCCATGAGGGGGAAGAAAATCCATGAGCTGAATGAGAAATGTGGCTCTGCTTGCAGGTTCAAGTATGCAGATGCACCGACCTCAGCATCAGAACCCGAAGGTTTGTGTATTTCTTTCTCATTTGTTATTTTATAGTGACGCTAATACAATATTATACGTCTAAAGCATTCGCAGTGAACGATTCAGCAGCGCCTGCCGAGCGAATATCGTACGAGAAAGCGACGAAGGAACTGACTTCACTATCAAGTTTCTACTGTGTATCTTCAACAAAGGACTGCAAAAGACAACTACAGTTGCCGAAAATCCGAGGTAGTCCCGTGGCCGATGGCGTTGACGCTGTTCAAAGAATCGTTCAGCACGTTCAGATCCAGCTTCCAGGGCTGCGGTTCCGCTCCATGACAGTGGATTTTATCAAAGACGCCCAGGGGATCTGGTGGTTCATTCGTGTGATGAACTTTGATGGATTCTATCGGATCGAAATACCACAGGAAGTGCATCAAATGCATGATTCAGTAACACATATTCCCGAGGAGCTCCGGTCCAAGCACTTTCGCCAAAGTTTTCTTCCGGTTCCTGTGGGTCCCACAGAAAACCACACGATTCCAGATTGCACGCTGTGCGGATGTTCCTGTGGGCTTAAAACCCTGCTCAGAGACGAGCTGGCTTCCCTACTCAAGACCCAAAATGTTGATTCTCATGATGTATTGAACGCTTTGACGGAGTATACCATGAATGTCACCATGGCTGCCGATACAATTTATCGTCTTCGTCAGCGTGGGATTGTTCTTCCTGCTTGGGAACGAGCTGTGAGATTACTTTGCAAGGCTCCAGGTCTTGCAACTGAATTCATTGTGTGCTATCTCTGCTATCGCGTAATCGAGCAGCAACAACGACTGAATCAGGTTGCGGCAGAATTGCATGGTGTCCTCTGTGTAATTGACGACGCAGAGACAAATGTGGAGGCAGAGTCATCAATTCGACTAATTAGTTCGGACATCAAGAAAAACGCCTATATTCCGTGTGATTTAGGAGAGATCATGCCCTGCGCACCTCCAGCTCCAGCATCCACAGCCTCAACCAGACCAGAGATGCTGTTAAATCAGCTCCACGAGTTTCAAGCTGAAACCTGTTCGCTCTTGAACGGAAGCCCCCCAGACTATCTCCACACGCTGCATCAGTTTTCGCACTTGAAAGGGGCAGATGTCGATCCGACGAGCACACAAATGCGTTTGGTGTTTTTCTTCCATGAGCTGCAGGACGGAGGACCAGACCTCGTTCCGACCGATTTTTACTTGGAGTACCAGATTGGCCAGGTCATCTCTCGCTTGCGCTTTGAAGGCAGCAAGTGCCATACGCCGAATCGCTGGCAGCTGTGTGAAGTTCGCATGCATTATTTGTTCGCGACAGTCGATGCATTTAACGAATATTGCATGGAAAAGCGGCTGCAGATCAAGATGAGAACCGTGGAGGGAGATACCTTCCATGGCTACACAGTGCTCTCCTTTCGTCCACTGATCACGGCTGCCAAGCGCTTTGGTAATTCGCTCTTTGCTGAAACAAGAACGGATTACTTGCTCGAGATCCAGACAGACTTGTACGGGTTGCTCACGCTCAAGCTCACGCTCGGTCTGCTGGTTGACCCTGTGCCATTCAGTCACGTTAGAGACATCGTACGCGAACATGAATTTTTGAAAGAGGCGCCTCAGGAAGTCTACTGGCCGCCGCCCTCGTTTTGCTTGATCGGTCTGATGGTTCCAACTGAGTGGATAGGTGCGCTGATGCCTTCAGAATACATTTCCGTTGTGCCGATGAAGTCTCGCTCAGGACACCACCGCGGATTAGCACTCGAGCGGGGTTCCGTAAAACGCGGAGGCGATCCTGATTCTCGGCGGTTCACACTAGACCATCACAAAAGCTCGAGAGATCTGGAAGTACTTAAGGAAAAGCACGGAAGCTCTCGTAGGCTGAGCTTGGACCTCGGTGATCACAATGTGCGATTGTCTTTAATGAATGATGCTTCGCCTTCAGCGAATGCAAATGGGAATACTACTAAGGTATTGGCCTCTGTGGTCATGGTTATCAAGCGCCTGGTATTCCGATTCGCAAGCGACATCACCAGTATTTCCACGGCACTGTTGGGTCGGTTACTGCGACACGCGAGCTTTGTATCAGTCGAAGATGAATCGATTGTTCGCAAGCCATGGAAACGCATTGCGCTGTTTCAGTTGTCTCGAAAGTATACTGTGGATCATCTATTGGCTGGTACAAAGCCAATGCTCGTTCCCCCGTTGATGCTGGCAGCTGAATTAATCCTCGTTCTGTTAAAGAACCGGTTACTCCCTGAATCACTCAAACTGGGTGATCTTGAAGCGCTTTTGTCGCCATTTTGGCTTCAAAATGGGCCAGAGCTTGCAACAATCCCCAAAACGTCGACGCACGACCAGCGATTACGCATTATTTGGAACCGCTCGTTGCGTCGCTGCCAGATCGCGAGCTTTCACAGAGCGTTTGAGTACCCGCACGACCCAGAGCTGATCATTCCGCAGCAAGATATGAATATTTCCACTGGTGCAGCTCATGAAACGACGTATCGCACCAAAGTGCTCGCATTACTTCTGTCTGACGTATTTGAAGAGATGGAGTCGATGGATAACGGCCGGATCGATATCGCCGAATTGCGCTCGCTAGCGAAGGTTTGTACTACTTGTCTCTGAATATGCAAACGCAGTTGTATCTTACAATATGTATTTGCTCGTGCAGTGCTATCTCGAGCCAGGGATACCAGAGTTTGCGATGCCCGTGTGTATCGATCCAATCGATCTTCGAGAGTATCTGCAGTTGAATCAAGTCGCCGCTCTCGCTGAAGTGCTGGATCATTCGCACCAAAGAGCTCGCGGTATTGTGCTGCAAACTCTGATGGGGAGCGAGATCATAATCACTGTCATGGAGCGCTTCGACCTGATGGGCGACGGAGAAATGAGTTTCGAAGGTTTGCAGTCTTGACGCTTACTTTGATTCCTAGTCACTGATGTGTTCCTTTATCTGTGTAGAGTATTGGGTTCTTCTGTCGTCTGCCATCCAAAGTCAACGCAACCTCTTCAGTGCCATCAAAGCAGAACCAACAATCACGGGTTTCTGTCTTCGGCACGGACGAGCAGAGCTCTTCGCGATTGACGCGGTTTGTCGCCAGTGCAGCATGGAGGTTCGTGTGTGAATAATTGTCGCGGGAAGGAAAGAATGCGACAGTCTCAGTTTCTCTGTTTATCTCGTTCATAGTTCCAAGACCGAGTAGTTTTCGGTCCGACCACGAGTCCAGTCAAATCTCCAAGTAAACGCACGTCCCAAGCGATTGTAACAGCGCCCGAACCGATTGCTCCATTGGTTCCGGCGGCGGAGACCGAGCCGGAGGAGCCTGCATCCGATGAGAGCCAAGAGCTTGACGTCAATGTAGCGATCGACCCGTCAGCCAATTTGCAAGACGGCTCATTGGGAGTTCTCATGGAGAAGCTAGAAGCGGCAGAGTGGCACATCATGCATCGACAAGAAAGCATCGACCGGAACTCGCTGAAAGAAACGATCATGATGCGACGAACGTCCCTTGAGAAGAAGCACGCGCTGTCCTCAGCCTCAACGTTTCGATCTCAGGCGTCATCGAAGCAGAACACGTTCACGGAACTGGCTGAGTTTGTGGAGGAGGCTGAGCGGCGGAAGCGCGATCGCATGGTGCCACCTCTTTTCCAGCAAGGCGACCCGGTGATCACGATCAAGCAGCCACGCGAGCGGAGCAAGACCAAGAAAGGCAAAAAGAAACTCCGAAGCGCGACAACGCCCATTGCCGCGACCAAGTTAGCCATGTCGGCGTCACTGTCGAGCCTTCTGCACCGAGAGCTCCAGGGTCCGTCTCTTGACCGTGGCCGGCATTCCAGTAGTACGACAGAGCTGCTGAAGCAAGTGGATCGTATGGCAGCCAAGCGGGAACAGCTAGATCAGGTGGTACTAGCAGAGCTGGAGGATATAAAGCAACGTCTTGCCAAGGCGAACAACACGAAGCACGTATAACTAGCAATGCTATTGCTCAAACAATACTGATGTAGAAATAGAGACGCTCCTAGCAGCTCAGAGGCAGTCTTGCATCTCGTAAAAGTACCATCGCAGGCCTCCGACTCGGTCGGACCATTTCGGTTTCCAGTCGGGCACTCGGAACTAACGAACAAGGGCAAGATGTGAATTCAAGGACACAGGGCAGAGATCAAGACGCGGCTTACCCCGATGGAGAGGACGCTGGCGTTTGCCTTCAATTGTGTAGCCAGGTGCTCTCGGATCCCCTGCAGTGACTCGGCGAACGCGTAGACGATCACGAGTCGCGCCTGCGCAATGTCGACCTGCATGATGTCGCCCTGCACCACTCGGATTTTGTGCTGCAGCTGCTGCTGCTCCACATTGCTCACGGCCTTGGCGACCACCGCTTCGTCAAGCTCAATGCCCAAGGCCGAGCAGCCGAAGCGCTGCACACCTGAAACCAGCCATCGGGCGTCGCCACAGCCGAGGTCCACGATCAGATCCTGCGGCGCGATGGTCACGTTCTCGCGCGCCAGGTGGTCCCAGAGCGCGTCGATCATGGCATGAGGAGACGGACTGTAGGGCGCAAACAGAGGCGTGTCGTCCTTCAGCCGGAGCGCCTCGGCCGCCCGCTGCTTGGCCGCTGCAAGCACCAGCGCTCGCACATTCGTCCGCTGCTGTGGCGTCGTCATGATTGTATTGACAACCAAATGCTGATTGGCTAGAATTAAGTATCTCGTGATTGGATTGGCTAAAAATTGGTTGGTAGCTGTCTGGAACCGGTTCGACTCTGGCCTATAAAGAGCCAAGCAGCGCTAGTGAAGAGCCATGAAGCCGACCAACGACCCCAAGCGCGTGGTGGACGACTCCAGCGACGACGAGGCGCCCGAGGTCGTGTCCAAGGATGCCGCCAAGGAGCAGGCCATGGGCGCCATGCGCCAGCAGCGACAGGCGCGTGCCGCCACTTCCACTAAGCGGTAAGCCTTGCGCTGCCTTCTGTAGCTCCTGGATGTGTCAATCACTAACGCACTCTTGCCAATCGCATGGATCCTCAACAGAAAGCGCAATGCCAAGACCGAAGTGAAGGAAGATGCTCGTGAAGAAGTGCAGGAGCTGGATGCCGATGTCCTCGCTGCTCTCGCCGCTGACGAAGAGTACGTTACTGCCTTCATCTCCTATTTGCACGACCACGCAATGGATCTAACGCGACCTGCTTATGTTTCTAGGGAGGACGATGAGGAACAGAAGCTGGCTGAAGCCGCCGAGGCCGAGGCCGCCAAGAAGGCCAAGAAGATCAAGTCAAAGCCGCAGAACACGCATGTGCGTCAGTTCGGCAGCGTGCAGGTGGCCACACTGGAGGCCGTGGACGCTGTCGAGGACCGCAAGCTCTCGGACAGCGCGCAGGCCTTCCTGCAGCGCAAGACGGCGCCCACGCGAGCGCGCCGCAACGTGCTCGAGGGCCATGCCTCGCGCTTCACCAAGGCCTCGCGCAAGCAGCAAGTACAGTAGACCTCCTAAATATACCGCCGTCTTGAATTTCTGCCGCAGTACCGTGTCGTACTGAATACTTCGCGGCAGCTGACTCTGCCGGCCGTATATTTCTGGCGCGCGTCATCAATCGCAGAGTGAATGATGTCTGTGAATCTTCCAAACAGGCAGCCTTCGTTATTTTTTGAGTAACCTTCGCGCGACCTTTCAGCCCGCTCGCGGTCCAACCAAGCAGCCATAGACGGGCCAGTGCTGTTCTCTGCGTCACGAAAAAAAGCAAGCAAGTGCACCTTCGTGCAACCTCCCCTCCCCCGTCGCCCCTGGTCCCACTCTCCCCAGGCAGCGGCGGCGGCCATGGGGCACGAACAGTACAGTGAGTTGCTGAATGTTGCACGGCAGTGCAGAAATAGCTCTTCGGACGGCAACGGGACTGGATGGTCTGCCGCGGCGCGCAGGGACCGACGGCCACTCTGTCAGTCATGGCCTCAGTGGACAGCGACAGCGGCTCGTCCGCCTCCTCGACCTCCTCGGCCTCCGCGTCCGTCTCGGTCGCCAAGCTCACGTTCTCCGAGTGCGAGTCCGCGCTCCGCGCTGCGCAGCCGCTGCCGTCGACCAGCTCGATGCGCCGCATGATGCACGAGAAGCGCTCGGTCTCGGAGCGCAAGCTGTTCACGCCCACGGCCGACAAGCTCGTGCTGGTCATGGTCGGGCTGCCGGCGCGTGGCAAGTCGTTCATCGCCAAGAAGCTGGCCAAGTTCGTTTGCTGGAAGGGCATGAAGGGCCGCGTGTTCAACGTCGGCCAAGTGCGCAGATCCAAGTGCGCCGGCGTGCAGGACCACACATTCTTCGACCCGAACAACGTCAAGGCCAAGGAAGAGCGCGAAGAGCTCGCGCGGATATCGCTCGAGCAGGTGCAGCAGTGGTTCCTGGGTGACGGCAGCAGCAAGGGCGGCGAGGTCGCGGTCTTTGACGCCACCAACACCACGAGGTCGCGGCGCCAGGTGCTGCTGGACACGTTCGCGGAGTTCGCCAAGGCCCACAAGATGAGCGTGCACGTGGTGTTTGTCGAGAGCATCTGCACGAACGAGTCCGTGATCAACATGAACATTGCGCAGAAGGTCGAGAGCAGTCCGGACTACGCGCACATGAGCCCGGAAGAAGCCATGAACGACCTCAAGCAGCGCATGAAGAACTACGAAGCGGCCTACGAAGCGCTGCAGGACGAAGAGCAGATCAGCTACATCAAGCTCTTCGATCTCCAGTCCAAGGTGCACGCCAAGGGCATGTACGTTTCTTTGTCCCTCTGTGTCGTACCATGAGGATGGTGATGGCATGTTACTAATTTGGATCCATGATGACTGATAGCTATGGACACGTGGCCAAGTCCATTCTGCCGTACATGATGAGCTTCCACATTGAACACCGACCGATCTGGCTCGTGCGTGCAGGCCATTGCACGGAAGTACGTAAGGACTTCCGCGCCATCATTCGCGACCCGTGTATCGCGTCCAGATCGGCTCGCTTGAGTCCGTTGGGCGTGGAATTCGCTTTCGATCTGGCAGAGTTCGTCAAGCAGCGCACTGCTGCTGCCATTGAGAATGGCGATCTGGGAGATGATGAGCCCTGCCTTGTCATGACCTCGACGCTGCCACGTGCTGTGGAGACTGCGCAGTACATCCAGACTGACCGGAGAGTCCAAATGGCGACGCTGAATCCGCTGGATAAGGGCGAGTGCTACGGCATGTCAATGGAGCAGATGAAGGAGCAAATGCCGGTACGTTGTGCACGTAATTTCCAGTGTCATTGGCCGCTTTATCAGTGTTCTAATATGCTGGAAATCATTTTGCAGGAGGCATTTGAAGCATACGTGAAGGATCCCTGGAAGACCCGGTTCCCTGGCGGCGAGTCATACTACGACCTCATGCTGCGGCTCGAACCGATCCTGATCGACATCGAGCAACACACGGGGCCCGTGCTCGTGGTGTCGCACATTTCGACGCTGCAAGTGCTGTACTCGTACTTTTTGGGCGTGCCCATTGAAAACTGCCCAGATCTCGAGATCCCGTTCCACTCGGCGCTTGAACTCGTGCCGTACCAGGACGGATGGACCCAGACCGTATTTAACCTTCGCTCGACGTGAGTTCTCAAGCTTCTTCCATTCTCCACTTTGACCGATTGATTCTCTTTTAAACCCAAAGGAAGCAGAGCTCGTTATAAACAACAACAATCAGAACAAGAATGTATTTTGCCGCTTCCCCAGACGTTCATACTGTGACAGATCTAATGTGATTGGTACGTCTTCTTTGCGTATTGCCTAGTTTGTATGCTGTCTTTATCGCAGTCCTCGCGTAAACATGCGATTGGAGTGTGTGAGCGTCCGTGTTCGGACCAGAGATCGGTCCTGATCCAGGACTTCCTGTTCGTTCAGATGCCCCTCGCCTTCAAGTACGATCTCAAAATCGTTTCCATGCTCCACGACAAACCGGAATCGGCTCTGGTAGCGCTTCTTTATGACCGGTGCTCGAAAGGTGACGGCAATCTCAACGGCATTCTTCACGATAGGATGGCCACCCAAGTCCTGCGTTGAGTTTGTCGATGGAGAATAGCCACCTGAAGATCGCAGCGATAAAGTGGGCCCCTCGACGACACCTTGAAGCGTGGCAAAGGTGAAAACACCAGGCTCGTCGACGAAATGGCTGCGGTGGCGTTTTACTTCCTGTTTTTGCGCTCTAGACATAGGCGTGGGCCGTGGGACGTGTTGGATCTTGAATGAAGCGGGCACTTCTGAAGCGTTGGCCAGTCGAAGCACCACAGATCGAGTCTTCGAAAGATGTACATGCCCAAAGAAATATACCGACGGCGAGACCAGCAAAATTGGGCGAATAATCTCGGCTGCGAGTCGAATTGTTTGTACGGCGTGATTCGCAAAACGAACCAGTAGCTCACCGTTGATAGTCGGACGCTTGAGTGCGTTCCGATTGTTTTGCGAGCACGATAACGAAGAAGACGACGTCGAGGTCAAAGTAGATGCACTGCTTCCGCCTGCTGGTAACGATCTTCTGCGCATGAAATTAGACGACGACGAAGATTGATCCGTATTAGAAGGTGCAGCTGATGGATCGAAGCGAACATCGAGCCGAACCGACATCTGCGGTGGTAAGGCGAACATGTACGACTCGCCCTGCGCTCGGCGATGTGCCGGCGGCAGATCAGCGAGCGATAATGGATGTTTCGGTGCCAGAGAATCCGCCTGAAACACTGAGAACGGTCCAGTGCTGTCGAACCGGAACGTCAACCTTGTGTTCATGTGGTTAACCAGGAACAGTTGCTTGCGATGGAATGAGTGCATAAGCTCGCTTGGCTTCTCAGCGATAGTTGACCATGTCTTGAAATGAACATGATATCGGCCACGCTCTGCTGGAGGCAAAATGCCACCTGGTGACTGATCCAGAAAGAGTTCAGGCTCGATTACATCGGCAGCAAGAAGAACGCGCAAGCATTTCGGAGTCACTGATGTCGGTGGGCTGTCGAATGAGATCGATGGTTGCCGGCGAGCAATCAAATTGACCATCCGAACTGCTGTGAAGGCTTTCCCGACGGCAGTATTTGCAACTTGTGGTGATCGCGATTTACTCGCTGGAGGAGATTCTTCGCATCGAAGATCCTGAAGTAGTGGGTCCGAAGCATTCGAGCCGATACTGGCCTGTGAGTTTGAGTCAGAGAGACCATCACATTTGGGTCCATTCACGTCGTACCATTTTGCATCAGCCAGTAACAGGATGCGAGGCGATGCACAGTGTTGCGGTGGTTGGTACGTTATATGGAAGGGCACGGTCGCAAAGGGTGCAATGACTGCTAATGGCGGATCAATTTCGAACGGGAAAGCTGTATCATCCTCTGCACAGGGCAAGATTTGAAGCTGTACACCAGCGCTGCTGTCTATGCGAAGTGTCACATTGACAAGCTGGTTTTCGCGGTCCTTTTCAACGAGCTTCCATTTAAGGCGTGCAGCCTTTGGCCCGCGGTTGATAATCCGAATGGTTCGCGTCACCTTTGGCGATCGCTGACAGAGTTGACCAAAGTGAAGAGTAGGCTGCACTGGTTTCTGCTGCTGCTTACCCGCAATCGATATTAACTGCGGCTTCTTGTTGCCATGCTTTCCAAAATAGAGACCGACACAGTTCCGGTCAACAAAAAGTGGTGTGCCCACAACATTAGCGCTGGCATGTAGAAAAACGGGTGGCATTCCCATCGCACGGCTCACAATATCGTCATTATAAGTACCAGGCATGTTGTTGAAGCATGTGATGGCTGCCACGATCTGTTCCCATGGAGGAATGCGAAAATGATTTGGTCGGGCTTGAAATACGACACCATGGCCTTGGCTCAAAACATGCTGAGCTTCCTCATCCTCATCACACCTCTCAACATATTCTTTGCCCTTTTCCGATTGAAATCGGCTTGCGTGTTCGTGTGAATTGCTCAGCAGTTTCTTTTTCTTAGTGGACGAAGACGTAGTCGATTGCTTTTGAGACCGCTTTGTATGCCCCAATGCGCGCTGTCTACTGCTTGTGCTTGTCGGTGATGCATTCAGCTGATTGCTACTGTTCAGTGAAGACGCAGTATCAGACCCATGCAATGTTTGATGAGGTGACATCAGTCCCGGAAGTGAAGGAATCGCTGGGAACCTTTTGGCCTCAAGATCAATGATGGCTTCAATGCCGCTGAAATTCCGAATCAACACAAATACGGTTGCTCGGCTGGCCAATGAAATCGCATCGCCAAACTGAAGTTTTGGGAAGTTACTGAGTGGATTTGTTTCAGGCTCAAGATCGCAATCAGAAATCGTCATTCCTCGCTCCAGTGCGATTTCCTTCGGACTCTTTGGAATAGCTATTGGCTTTCCATCTGCACCAGTGGAAAGCAATTCGTAAGAAAGCACAAGGCCTTTTTGGTTTGTGGTGACTTCGAATCCCAGTGGTGCCGGAAGTCCTCGTACCATGCAGGCAAATAGAACTGTATTCTTGCCAGCCTGTCGCGGCGTGTATTGCATGACGATTGAAAGCGTTTCCTTGGATCGGAGAACGCCCTGCTTTGGTAAGAATTCCACTGAATACATCTTGGAGCTGCCCTGAGGCTCAGCAAACTTGAAACTTGTCTCGAGATTCGAGAGGTTGATGAGCTCCAGTTTCCGTGATACCGTCACATCTTTGTAAGTTGTGCCAAGGTGCAACTTCATTGGCATCAAATAAACGTTTGGGCATTGGATTTCGGCACGAGCACTCACCATAACGCTTTTCAATTGCTGTTCACCGGAAAACAAACGCTCCGGTGCTTGATGGCAACAAAATTGTGCCCGAAAGCGTTCCGGAAGCACTCCAGCAAGACAGCGAACAGCAATTATTTGTGTTTCTCCTGCTGCAAGCTGACCATTTTCCGGAGCAAATGCAACAATTGCTCGAGGAGCTGTATCGCGGAATGTGGACATACTTGAACTGCGGGCAGAGTCAATTCCATTACTGGTAACTGAAGGTATTGATAAATGACGCGACGGTGGCACGAAAAGGTCTCGGGACGTTTTACGCTGTGGTGGATCTGTATATCTGCGACTGTTCGAAGCTGGATGATGTATGATCTCTGATTCTTTAGGATTTGCGCTCCCATAAGAATTGTCTGTCGCTTCTAAGTGTACTAGCCGCCATTGTGCTTCCGCAGTTGAGTTATTCCGCAATATCAGTTTTTGCTCTGCGCCTGTCCCAACAAGAACAAGACCAAAATCGACTTCAGGGTCGATAATCTGGATTTCTCCACTCGCAACGACACCTTCAAGCAATAACCAACGCTCAAAGCTGTCTGCCGGTGTGTTAGGCTCGTGTTTTCTTTCAACTGGAATCTGGCATGGAATTGCGATCGAAAAAGGACCAACGCAATGTGGCGTAAAGGTAACTGCAACGTTTATCTGATCATTTGGAGCCAATTGAATCCGTTTGGGTTGGATGCATAAATCAAATGCATCTGCATTATTGAGCATTGGCTGCTGAGAAATTTTGGGCATGTGTCGTTGGATAACTCGACCAAGATCCCACTCGATATTCAAAACGGCACCTGTATCGTTCATTAGCATAACATTTGCCGTGTAGCTTGCGTGCTTTAACAAAGGACCATCCGACGATGAAGAAGTCAACGAAGATGTGAGACGAATAAATGAAGGAGAAATTGTGAACATTCCCAATCGTCCGGCGCCGATAAGCTTGAGGGACTTGCATGGTACTTGTTCCAACAGAGTTTCTCGAAAGCTTGTCGTACCAGCCTTAATAGCTTGAAACACGGTCATTAACTGATGCACTTGTTCTGGTCCAGGCATGCAGCAAGCAGGAACATTATTGATACAGAAAATTGCACGCCATGTGTAGATATTCGGATAATGCGGAGCAAATGTTACTTGGAATTCACGAGACGAACTAAGCTGAAAAGTTCCAGATGATGGAGATATCTGGTAAGGTGGGGCACTTTCTGTTCTACTAACTTGGAGATCATTTATAGGTTCGATCTGCCATGAAAAATTCAGGTTGATAGGCGTTCCATTGAAAACGACAAGGCTCTTTGTGCTGCTCGCATCAATAAGCAGTGGGTCAAAATAAACTTCTTCCACAGTCCCCATTTTTGTAATTCCAGTATCTATTGGCTTGCCGTTGATTGCTGTGATATTCATTTCAATTTGGCAACCACGCCCCACAAGCTGAAACACTCGCACCAAGCAGTTGTCGCAGACCATGACAATTTTTTCGCGTTGCTCGCCAATGCAGGACGGAATGTAGTGAAGCTGCAACTCTACACTCTCCCCAGTGTTAAGATCCAGTTCATTTGGTGTCATGCAAAACGGACCGACACTAAGCTGATCAGCTTGATTCCCACGCATGAGATCCAGATTAGATGTTGCACGAAGAACGCCACCACTTGAAAGCTCCATTCGAGTATATTCCTGCTCAGATAAAAGCCAGAACCGTCCAGGACCACCTGTGTTCTTGCAGATGATTTTTGTGAGCGACTCGCCACCTACAAGAGTGTTTTGTGCATGCAAAACCAATGGAATGGAAAGCTCAGGTGGCCTACGATGTGCATACAGCGGCACTAAAAACTGCTCACTCTGCGCGCCAGCGCCTTCATACTGAATTGCGATCGAATCGCGATAATCAGACCGTGAATCTGGGGCGAAACGTAAACGAATCTCAACGTGCATGCCAGGCGCTATAAGGCCGCTTGAGTCGGGAAAAACAACTTCATGGATGGAAAAGTGCAGTGTAGACGGCGGTAGCACGCGCATGCGCCGACTGAGGGCGCTTGTATTTCGAATGAACACCACTTGCTCGTAGATTCCGTCTGTGTCATACTCAATAAATTCAACAGGACTGGGAACTGAGACAAACCCAGCCGATTGGATCAATCTCTTGCTTTTATCTTGCTGCTCATTTTCATCTTCATTGGTTTCATCTTCGCCGTCTCCGTGGTCACTAAACCGCACAGAATCTTTCACGTATCTTGGATTGCGGAGAAAGTCGAGCTTGGTATTCATGCGCCGAAGAATCTCCATGTTTTTACGCTTTTCAACTGCGTTCATAGTCTGAGTTTTAGCTTTGTTGGCGCTTGGTAAAGGAGATGGCGAAGACGATGACGATATTGAAGAGTCGATCGGGTCGCTTGACGCATTTATATCACCTGAATTTCCGCTAGACTGATCCGTGGATTTGCCAATGTGATTACTCTCTGCGTGGCGCATCTTGGTCTTCATGGTGTGCTCTCGAACGTTCTCTATATGCGTCTGGTGAGCTGCTAGTATCGCCTCCTTCCGGGTATCATACGAGCTCGTGGAGTCGAGATATCCCAATGCCTCTGCCTTCAACGCTGCGCGACGCCATTCCGAATTAACGCCATTACCACTCTTATCCAGCCGTCTCTGGTGGAATTCACTCACAAGCTGCTTCGCGTGCACCAATAGTGCCGCTGTCGCGTCGCCAAAGGCTTCCACGAGCTCATGCTGCTCGAGTCGCAGGTTCGATGGGCCCATCGGTATCTGAGCCTTGATCACGAGCCCTTTTCGTCGCAGCTCGGCATCAATCAGTTCATCTGTATTCTGCGCTTCAGTATGGCGCTTGGCAAGGAATTCCAGCAGAGAGTTGGCGTTTGCGTGGTTGAGCTGCAACTCCTCTTCCAGTTGCTGCTTGCGCGCGAGGCCCGTGGCGATCGCTGGAGAGACATACAGCGGCTCCACAGCCACAGTATCTAGATCCTCATATGCTTCTCCTCCTTCTGCAGTTGTAAGATCAGTCGAACTCGCAATAGGAGCTGCATCCGCACTATCAGTAGCTGCCGCATTGTCTTCATCTGTAGGTCGAGGAGTCGACTGCTGGCTTCGGCTGCTGCGCGCGTCCTTGTAAAACTCGTGGAAGGCGCGTCGGATGACGTGGGCCACAGCGCCCACAGCCACGACCTCCTGTTCTTCCTGCTGCTGTGGCTGCGGCGGCTCCTTGGCGGCAGCGGATTCCGACGAGTCTCCTTCGGCCGCATGCTCCATGCCGCGCCCTTTCGAACGGCAACCAGCAGCGTGCACTTCAATCCTCCTAAAATCCGATAAACCTTTCACAATGAATGATTTCCTGGTTTCTGAGAAAGTAAGCTTGGAATAAAAGAGCGATAGTACCGTTACCACGGCAAACCCATAGTGCAAAGGCACCTTCAAATTATCATAAACCCATCATCATACGAGAAAGGAGAAGGGTAATTGGGTATAACACCGTATGATGTAAAACACATCCTATTTATGAATGTTGCAATAAGGGTAATTGGGTTTTGAGGTCTTCTGAACCCGACACAAGCAACATTCAATTTATTTAATTCATTTTTACAAGTAATAATTAAGTAGAGTTTCGATAATGATATCTTGTATGTAAAATCAGTTTTGAAAATTACATTCATAGACATATATA
>JAADXR010000360.1:0-31358 GCA_023337935.1 Elongisporangium anandrum
CCCCCCCCCCCCCTCTGGCTCCGTAGCTCTTCGTGTGATTAGCTACAGCCGTCCGTGAGTCATGCCGTCGTATCTGCAGTTCGCACAGCCCTTCGCGCGTGCCAAGCGAAAGATGTCGGGCCCCGCCGGATCGATCCTGCCGAGTCTGGACAAGAAGCTGAGCAACCTCGAAGACGGCTCGCCTTCAGTGCAGCGGCGCGGAAGCGTTCCCACCAAGGAGAAGACATGGAGCGAGATTTTCTCGTCGCTGGACGCGCGTGAGATGCTTACGTTCCTGCTCATGGAGGCGGTGCTCGTGCTGCTCGTGTCGCTGGCCGTGACGGATTGGGTGCTGTTCTTCAAATTCGTCGTCGAGCCCGACCAGCTGCGCACGCGCGCTACGTGGGGCGCCATCTGGGTGCTGTTCACCGTCGCGTTCATCTACTTCCGCCAGTTCGTGCACTCGCGTGTCGAGCCGTTCGTGGTCTCGCTCTTCCACCACGCCGAGATCTTCGTCGGGACCTCGCTGGTCATGATCTTCTCGGTCAACATTGCGTTCTACCTGCACGTGCCCATGGCCACACCGTTGAAAGACCTGGGCTTCATGCTGGTCCCCGAGCAGGCCGTGGACTCCAAGTGGCGACCCGTGAGTGATATCCTGACGGCAGGCGTGCCCGTGGCCTTCATGCTGCAGTCGTTCTTCATGACGCGCGAGAACCGATGCCGCGTGATCTCGTCCTTCTTCCGCCTCGCGACCGTGTGCTACTTCCTGCGCATGCTCACCGTGTCCGTGACCTCGCTCCCGGGCCCGGCGCCGCACTGCCGCCTGGGCAGCCCTGACTACTACCCGCCGCAGAACTGGATCGACATCGTCACGCGTATAGGTCCCATGTACGGCAACTACAACTCTTGCGGTGACCTCATCTTCTCGGGCCACATGGCGTACACCAACAGCGCCGTGCTGCTCTACTTGCGCACGCTGGACCGTCATTTCCCTCGCTTCTCGCGCGTGCGCTGGACAGTGGGCATGCTCTACCTGTTCGTGTTGGCCTGCCTCTGCATCTCGGGCCGCAAACACTACACGGTCGACGTCGTGCTGGGGCTCATGATCTCCACGCTCGTGTTCTTCCACTTTGAACACAGCTGGACGCCCGTGTGCTTCACGGCGCAGCCCATGGCTAACGGCAGCAGCAGCATCCAGCCGGCCTTCGCGCAGGACTCGTACCCGCACAAGCGCCTGACCATCGACATCGTCGAGGACGACGATCAAGCGCTGGACGACCTGGAGGACGGCGCGTCGCACGGCAACCCGGTCAACGAGGCCACGGGACTGCTGCCGTACAGTACTACTTCCACTAGATCCTAAAGAGCCATGCTGCTTCGGTCAGTCGTCCGTCGGCTCCTTGACATGGTAACCAACCCAATCCAATCCTCTGCGTGTTTTCTTCCATTGTGACTTTTCAGGGTGCAACGCCCGGACCAGTTCAAGTCGGCAGTTTCAGCTGAGGTTATTCACCACATAAGCCTCTTTTCACAAACATACAAGGCGTATCTGATATTTACAGCTCTTCAGAAACCAATAGGAAAGTTCTTAAAATCAGGTGGTCAGAAAAACCAGCGTTCTTGTTGAAATCAGGTTGTTAAAATCCCGCGCGTGAGGTTTTAGTGGGTCTTTCTGCGACCGGAACCCAGACAGGCAAGCGAAAGGGAACGAACGGCCATTCGCCCAAGATCGACCGCACGTGAAGGCCTGTAGCAAGGAATGACCGCCACGGTCAAGGCCAAGGCCAAGTTCTCCAGTCGCAACCTCAACGCGGTGTACAAGGCGCCGCCCTCCAAGACCCTCGAGCATGCAGGTGAGTCCGTCAGTCGATCCTGCAAAAGGGAAACTTGTGTATTGACGAAACTGTTGCAGGAGCGAACCATGTAGGCAATCGCATGGTCGTGTTGCGGCCGGCAGCCAGTCGAGGCGGGCTCGTGCACGCCACGCCACATGCGGTCGCTGCGCCGACGCCGATCAACACGCCCAGTCTGCGCAAGGAGAACCGAGGGCAGGACGTGAACAAGAGCATTGTGCCCAATGGACGCAGCGGCTGGATTGAAGCCGTGCCAATGAGTGTAGATGCTGGCGATTTGCAGACTTCATCGCAGCATACAGCTGCTGCTGGAGCTGTCGCATCGGATATGCAGTCGTCTTCAGGTGTGTGGAGCAGCCCAACTCCCTCGAGTGCGTCGACAGCAAAGACTGCGAGTCCTCTCGTGAGCTCTGGCCGCTGGGGGGACGATGAAGTGGAGCAAGACATCGTTGCTTCGGATATCCAGCGTGAGCGCAAGAAAGAGCATGATTTCCCAGAGCTCCCTGATGCGGGATTGCAGCGGAAGCGCTCGAATCAAGATGTTGAATTGAATGGGTGTCATGGTGATCATGCAAGTAAGCGCAACGCTGGATTTGAAAACGGATATCGGTCTGAGAGGCAATACGCATCGCTATACCCACCTCAAAATGGATGCACGGGCCATTTTTCTCATGGCAATCCTAGTGGCTACACGTCGAATGAATCGCGATATGATTGCATGAGAACGGCGGATTCAGAAATGTCGCAACGGCCGTTTGTTCGCTACCGAGAGCCTACTTTGTGTCAGGATTCGCGACATGGATACTTCCAGCCTCATCACTCTGATCGGCAACATTACAAAGACGACAATCGTCCGTATGATAGCAGTTGCAATGGTATCTATCGTACGGACCGTGGATCTTTGGCTTTTCAGCACCATGATCAAGTACTGTACAGTCGATCTGAATCCCACCACGACATTGGAACCTCTTCAAATGTGAACCAGGCAGATGGATCGGACTCCTTTTCTCGTGTATCAACGGAGACTTCCTGGCGACAGCAACCGAAGGCAGTAGACTCACCTCAGCGTTCAGTGTGGAAGAATCCATTGTCATGGGTATCGTCCGGTGAGAGTGCTAGTGTTCAGGAATCGGCCAATACTACTGAAGGAGAAATGTCTCCAGCCTTGACACAAAAATCTATGCCGATGACTCAGCCTCCAAATACTCAGCAATTTAGAATTTTGCAGCGACCTGGGCCAAAGAAGCTTTTTGATCCCAAGAGTGGTAAGATGATTGATGTCGAGTGCACCGATAATGTTTCATCGAAAAGGCGAACAGCAGCGGCTCTTGTCTCGCAAAAAGAAAAATCTAGTCGCCCAGCACGTCATCATGACCTTGAAGCAAAGTCATCCTCTGCATCTCCAGATAACGCACCAGTGGAGAAATCGAAGCAGCTCTCGAAAGTGCCTTCTGTGGATGCTGACTCAAACGATTCGGATCCTACAGCGAACTGTGAAATTTCAAAGAACGCAGAGTTTGCGGAGGGCCGGCAGACGATCAAAATACCGCTTTCATCTGAATCTGAGCATGAAAGCTTGATCAAGAAGAGTACGCCCAAGCAATCAGGAACTGTTCCTCATTCGTCAGCAAATTTGAAATCAAAGCGAGTTATTTTGACGTCCAAAACGAAGAAGATGGTTTTGAAGTATCGGCCTGTTGTGAAAAGGGATGCTAACGATGAAGCGTCATCACTGATTGCTGATTCATCCGTGAGTTCTGAGGTAAAGAAGCTTCCGGACCAACCGAGATTGGTAAAACCAGCCATCGATACTGAAACGACAAAAAATCGATACAAGGGGCAGTCAAGCCGAGAGAAGAAGGCAGTGAAGCGAAGCGATAATAACGACCACGTGATTTCGCGACGGGAATTTACGGAGGATCACAAGAAATCGTCAAAGGCTGATAACATTCGCGTCAAAAATCGGGTGAAAAAGACAACAAGCAAGGATCCCAGCAAGGAAAGTTTAAATGCCTCTGATGCCTCGTCTCACAGCAAAGAAAGCGAGGTACTTCTTTCCATGCGACCACGCCAGTCTGAGTTGGATATATGGGAGCACCTCCCGGCTGGAGGAGGTGTTATCGTCCTCACGGAAGCTCAGAAAGGGATTGAATTTCTTCCAGATGATCCAGAAAATGCGTTTGAGACTGTGAAATCGAGACGAACACTGATGCTTGAACGAAAGCGGCAAAAACGGGAGGCAGCGACGATGCAATTCCGTCGATCTGTAGGTGCTAAGCACGGCGTTGGTATTGTTGTCTCCGCCCCAAGCCGACGAACGCTCAGGCGCACGTTAGTTGTCGAGGCAACATCTGCACGGCTGCACATTTCATCTTCGAAAGAAATCAGTTCAAGCGTGAATAAAATGGAATCGGTTGGAATCACGACCTCAGCTCCTGTTCAATCACCACCAGACATCCCAGTAAAAAAATCACCTGAAGTTGTTAAAGATTCTTCCGTCTATGCTGACAATGGCGAGGCTAAACAATCGAAGCACTCCGCAAAACCAACTCGAAAGGATCATTCGTTGCCACGAGAAAGGAGGCCAAGCAAGAAAAGTGAACTCTTAGATTCAGAGTCCAAGTCATTTTCTCGTTTATCTTCCGATAATCACTCTGAAGTACCTATCAAGCAGTCTCGTGGTCCAGCAAAAACGGCCAACAAGCAAAGGGAGTTTCACACTGGTGGGCATGTCGAGTCTCGTCCGAAACCTCGCAAACCGATGAGAGATGAAGGAAAAAAGAATGAAATCCGCTACCAGTCTTACACTATTCACCCCGATACAGCAGAAATTACTACTGTTCAAATCAAGAAGGCGGAACGAAATGTTAGATCGACTCGAAATGTTCCAAAGCCAGCCCAGACGAAGGTCTCTGAAATCGTCAATGATTCTGTTCCAATTAACGCAACCAGAGACGCCACGAAACGACCATATCCAAAGGTCCCTCGTGCTCGCGTGAAAAAAAATCATGAAGCTCCTGATGATGGTACTCAACACGACTCATCGAAGTCCAATCCACAACCGAGCAAGCCTGCTGTTGCAATTGATTCTCATCGCAAACATGTTCCTACACAATCAACAGCTCAGAAAACTCGGATACGTCGTGAATCTACTCGAAGCGTGACTGAGCCCACCAAACCGGTCGCTGAAAGCTGCTCTTCGATTCAAGCAACCGTTTTAACGGCTCCGGTAGCGACGTCAGCTTCATCAATCAAGAAAAAACCTGGGAAATTCATCAAGAATGGTTCGCACTCGACACAGAGAGTGCTCAAACAAGTTTACGTGGTCAAGACGCCCACCTCGACAGCCGCTTGATCACCTCTCATGCATGCACTTGTAAAGTATGACGCAGTAGTGATAGTGAACAGCTCAATAAATATATTGAACGCAATCGTACTTTATTGAAGTCAAACAGTGTTTGTCTTGTCCCCCTTTGCGCAAGGCATCATCATCCTTCGAGCAGCTACAGCGACAAGCGACCAACTGCTAAAGCAATCCAATGGCTCTGTCTGTGCGCGCCAAGAACCTCATCATGGGCGGATCGCTCGCCGCTTTTGCCGGCTCCGTGTTCGCCTACACGGTCGTCCAGCTGAGCAAGGTACCCTGACTGCTTACTTCGCTGGCGCTGGCTGCACAGATGCGTAGGTGTTCGCTTGGCTTCTTTGCTTCGTGCTCACGGTGGACGTTTGTGTCATGTAGGACGACTTTGAAGGTCTGGATGAAGTCGCCAAGGTGAACGTCCACGAAAGCGGCGCCATGAAGCCCACGCCCATCGTCAAGAAGCAGCATTAAATAAATCGCACGATAACAAGGCAAGCACTCTGTCGAAGTATCGTACAAAAGGCGACTCCCATGTGTATTGACAATTGCATTCATATCTAGGAGCTACAAAGTTCTATTCAAGTCGACGCGTAGTGTGACTTATCGAAGCGCTGCCTTGCGTTGAGCGAGGACCTGCGTGTCGGCATTAAAACGCAATAAACAGTCAGTAATGTGTTCATCGTCCAGTGCAATGGCGTTGCATTTGTACGCGCGCCTACCTGGGCCATGAGTCGCTGGCTCTTCGTGCTCGTGTGGGTCGTGAGCTTCTTGACGTTGGCCTTGGTCTGATCCGCTTGCTGCTGCTCCTTGCGCGCAGCGTCCAGCGCACGGATGGTCTGCGGCGCGGCCTTCTTCTTGGACTTGTGCGTGAGCTTCTTGCTCTTCTTCGGTCCACTAGCAGCGCTGTTCTTGGTCTTCAGACTCTGCTTATCGCTGGACAGAGCCACAGGCGCGTCCTGCAGGCAGTTCTGCAGGAAGAGCTTGGTCACACGCGCCGTCATGATGCCCACGCCACGCAAATTAACTGGAGCAGACCCAGGTCCGTGCAAATCCTGTCTAAAGCGATACTTGAATTGGGTGGTGGCCGCTCAATTCGAAATTGAATTGAGATACCGCAAGTGGCTTCAATATTCAAAGGGACGCTTAACGGCACATGCGTTACCATGAGCGCTCGCTATCTTAAGCAGGGGTGACGTCTGTTCCTGGCTCAGTCCTTTCGTCCCGCAGCGTGGAGGATCATCGTCTGACGTGAGAGCATGGACACTGGCATCCAGGACCCGATGGTGCGCGCCCTAGCGGAGAAGATCTCGTCGCTGGCGTTCCAAAGCCAATTCGAGCAGTTCTTCCTGGACCACGCGCCGTCGTTCACGGACGACAAGGAGCACCGACTGGAGTACATGACCGTCTACCAGCAGTTCCAGCAGATCTTCAATGAGCACATGGAAGGTGAGCAAGAGAGTACTTGCTTGAGTGTCTGCTGTGGTTGTCTAACCACAGTTGTGTAGACTTCCTGGTCGCCCAAAAGCTCACGGAGCAGGAGTTCTACGCACGCTGTCAGCGCGCGATGGAGGACGACCCGAAGGCCGACCAGTACCTGGACATCGTGATCGCGTCCATGGACTACAACGCGTTCTTCCATCTAATGAAGATCATGCGCGTGCGAGCAGCTCTCGAGGCCAGAAACAGCGACGCCAAAGCATGCGAGGCAGACGCCAAGACCAGTGAATCGGATCGATCCTCCGCCAAGCACGACAGCGCCAAGACCCAAGGTAATAGCAGTGACCAGAAAGTGGTTCCTGACACAGCAGACGGCGCCGATGAGAAACCCCAGGCCAAGCCGGATGACGAAGACAAGGACGGCTCCAAATGAGCTTCATTTGCAATAGACCAAAATGCATCTGCTCTTTCTTGTAATTCTATGAAAAAAGACGCCTGAAAGGAGAATTTGCTAAAGAACTCTGGGCCGAATTTCAACCACTTGGATACCCTCATGGCGTTCCGTCTGCAGTGCTTCCGCTCGCTATGGGGTACGCCTTCCGCCACGCAGCTGCGCGTGGCTGCAGGAGCTCCAGCGCACGAGTATGCGGACAAGCTGCTGCAGCACGTCAAGAGCCAGGGCTACGACGGCATCGAAGCCAGTCTCAGCGATCTGCGAGCGCTGGGAGGCTACACGGCGGCTCGAGAGCTGTTGGAGAAGCATCAGCTCTCGCTGATCGCGGGCGTGTACTCTGGCTGGGTCGACTATGAGGACGACACAGTGGCGCAGCACTTTGAGAGCGTGTCGCAGCATCTCGACCGCTATCGCCAGCAGCTGCAGGAGCTACAGACTGCGTTCCCAGGGAAGCACGCGCCCGTGTGGATCAATGCGCACTCAGGTGCCGACCACTGGCGATCGCGCGACCAGATCGAGTACCTAGCCCACGCACTGGAGATTGATGCACAGCTGAATGTGCAGAACCTCTCGCACGAGACGCATCGCGGACGCATGTTCCACTCGCCCTGGACGACGCTCGAGCTGCTCGAGGCCTTTCCGGCGCTCAAGCTCACGCTGGACTTCAGCCACTGGTGCGTCGTGAGCGAGCGCATGCTCGATACGCCCATGGACGAAGAGTGGTTGAGTGAGGTTATCCCGCACGTTCACCATGTGCACGGTCGCGTCGGCACGGTGCAGCAGGCCCAGCTCACGCACCCGGACGCGGCGTTCTCCAAGCCAGCGATCACGCGCTTCCAGCATCTGTGGGACAGCATTTGGACGCACCAGCTGCTGCAGTTCCAAGAGGCGCAAGAAGATGCCAACGATGCATCGGAGAGTGCCAATGTGCGTCCGTTCGCTACCTTCACACCGGAATATGGTCCGATCCCGTACGCACCTCGGGACGCAATCAATCTAGACGTGGAAGCCTACGACGTCGACGAATTCTGTCGTGAACAGGCCGATTGCCAGCGTGCGCTGTTTGCTGACATCGTGGGTGGCAGTAGCTCCTAGCTGGACGGACAATTGATGCGATCACAGCTGCCATTTCCAGATAGAAATATACAATAGGTGGGCGACCACTTGTGCGGCCTTACTACTATCTAGTCATGACTGGCTGGGCTTTGTCTTCTCCATGGCTGAGTCATTTCCCAGCGTCCGTCTTCTGCTTCTTTCTAGCGGCGTCGCCATCGGAAGCGATAGAATCGGTCGCTCCTATGGAGCCATTCAACGTCTTGATCTTGTATCGCGGAGGATTCGTCCCGGCCACTTTCTCAAACGTCTGCGTGTCTTCTTCCAGGTAGTTTCTACACCACACAAGACGCGTCAGGACCAGCTCAGAGCCATTGCTGTGGGAATAATGTACACAGCCTACGTCACGAAGAGCCGAAGATTCGCTTTGCCGCCGAGTTCGCCTTCGCTCTTGGGGAACAGATCGAGAATCTGCTGACTCGCTTCATCGGCAGTGAGGCCTGTGGCGCTCTTTGCCTTCTCAAAGGCCTGGCATGAGCATGAGGAGTGAACAATCAAGGCCATGGAGTATCAAGAGTCTTCTTGATGGCATTACCTTTTGCAGCATTTTGGCGCCGCTCATGGTGCTGCATGTGGATCGGATGGCAGACAGGAAGTAAACGCGTGCGTGGCCGATCTTGAGCGGCATCTTGGAGACCAGCTCGACTGTCTGGTCCTTGCTCACGAACTTGCCAGCCGCGAACATGCCGTTCTTGCCCAGACACTGCACCTCAAAGCAGCACTTCTGCTGGTTCCACTGGATGCGCGCGTGCTGGCGAGAGATCGACTTCTGCTCGCCCAGAGAGATGCGTGGTCCTGGCGTCTCTACAGATGCAGCACGGTGAGCAGAGCATCTTCCATGAATCCACAAGTCAGCGCCACTCAACTGGATACGGGGCCGCGGCCGAGCTCCACGGGCAGATGCGTCACCAGCGACTCGAAGGGCGTGTCATCCAGAATTCGGCCGCTCAGCTTGGCGTAGGCCAGCGGCGGCCGGGACTCCACGAAGCGCTTCTCCAGCGCGCGCTTGCGCTCATCCAGCGCCTGGAGCTCCATTATGCGTTTCCACCAGGGGCCTCGTGTATACTCAATGAACCAAGTATACACTATTCATCCGGATACCCAACCGGACGGGTAGGGTATAGTTATGGTCGTTTGCGTGTCAAAGTCGCATGACACGCATGAGATGCAAAGACTTGAGTCTGCGTCGTGATACAAGCACTTGGGAATGACACACAACAGACAAAAGCAGAGAAGGATGAAGGCATGAGCCATCTAGACAGTCGACCGATTAGAAGTAAAGAGGGAATATGATTAAATTTCGCCTTTATTTTTCGCAAATCGGTTTAGAAGACAAGTCCCGGGACTCAGGCGAAATGAAGCTACAACAAAACTGAACCCCGCAGAAGACGTCGGCTGCATGAACTGCGAAGCTGGACAGCTCAGCTAATCCCCTGTGTGGTCCCCTTTTCTCGATAATCGCCCCGTTTCTCCCTGTTTGAGTCGCCGGCTAGATTCCCTTCCTTGCACGACAAACACTAGCTTTGCTTGCGTATTTACAAGCGGCCGCCAGCGCCAGCCATGGACTCGACGAGCTGGTCCTCCTCACGGACGACCTTGGCACCCTTCTCCTCGGCACCGCCCTCGTGGAGCTCCATCAGACGCACAAGGTCGAACTTGGGCTTCTTGAGGATCTTGCACTTGCGGATGTACACGTTCTGGAGCGGGTAGATGCCCTGGGTGGCCTTCTCGATTTCCTTGCCGATGATTTCCGGCACGAACTTCTGGAACAGGTCCTTGATGTCGCACTTGGAGGCCTCCTCGGTCATGATCGTGGTCATCTTCTTACGGATGGCACGGATCTGGGCCGAACCGGCGTACGTGGTCTTCTTGATCTGGTTCGGGCGCTTCTTGGTGAAGGCGATGCAGAAGAGACGCACGAGGTAGCCGTCCGTGGTCTTGACGTCCACGAAGGCTTCGATCAGGGTCTGCCACTTACGGATGAGCGAGCAGATCTTGTCGCGGGTGAAGTCCATGCCGTGGAAGCCCGTGATGATCTTGTTGCCCTGGATCTCTTCAGCGCAAAGGCGGATCTTGCGGAACGACTGGTCTTCGTCCTTGTTCAGGTCAGCGAGGCAGACCTCGAACACACGGCCACGCAGCTCCTCCGAGGCGATCTTGGTACCGGCAGTGCGGTTGACAAGGGTCTTGCCGCACGTGCGCTCCGAGAAGATGGCAGGGGCCTTGATGTCGTACCAGTCCTTGCGCGTGAAGGGGTCAACGCTGTAGCACACAAACGAATATCATAAGCACCTGAATGACCACCCTGTATAGCTTCCATGCTGTGACGCTGGTCGCGCGTATCAGGATGTGGCACTTACACCTTCTTCTTGCCACCCTTCTTGCCCTTAGTCAAACGTTTGTTTTTGCCTGTTGAGTGAACGAGAACAACGCGTGAGCTGCTGAATCTGCGTGCTGGCCGGGACGTGGTCCCCCTAGAGAAGCCTAGCCGAGCCCATACGGGCGGAGGCTGCAGACAGAAGAGCTAAGCTACGCACCGACAGCCATGATTGCTTCTTTACTTTTCCTAAAGGCGAAATGACTTTAGAGCCAAAGCTGGACCTCGTCAAACGCCCAAAATGGCTGGTGCTGCGCCCACGGGCCACTGAACGGACCACACGAGCGCAGGCCGGGTCTGGGGCTCCGTACCGTAAATGTGGGGCGGAGTAAACCCAGACCCGTCAGGTTCCCAGTTTGGTCGGCCCAGTTTGGAGAGCCACCAACACTGTGGGTCGGGTTTCCACGACAGACCCGCGAATCGCTTAAACCTAACCACAATATAATGCTCGACGCGACCCTATTGTGCCACCGATTGAGATAGTGACTCTAGTCTATTGCACTTGGAGTGATGGTCGCTTACCGCCAAAAGGCAATCGTCCACCCTGATGCGATGGACCGAAGGCCGAGACGACTTCTCCACCTCTCTGCGTCTGTGTGGGCAGTTTTCTGGGCGCACAGGCCCCCGCATTGTCTCCTTGTGGAAGGCTATCCACGCGCTGCCAAAGGCGAGGCGGGAGGCGCAGCCGTTTCGATGCTGAAGCGTCGCGGCAACACTAGCAGCAGCTCAGAGTCGGATTCGTTGTCACATGGCGTCATCTGTATCGGTCGAGAGCGCCTGCCAGCACTGGCGTTCGCAGATCCTTCATGCGCGTGAGTGTGTGTATGTGCTACTAGCACTCATTACTGTGCATTGACCGCTTGTATGATCACGTGGTTGTCTCTAGAGACTGTATTCCGCTCGCCTGTGAAGGATAAAACGTTCCATGGCACGTTTCTGCGCACGCTCCATCCGCTGTATGATCAGGAAGTGTGCCAGCTTTATGATATCCGCGCTAGCTACCAGAAAGCTCCGCCGCCAGGTCCACACGCATGGCCTCGTGATCGGTTGCAGCAGTTCTTGGCGCGCTTCTTCCCTGTCTACGGCAACAATCCGTCGGCTTTTGCCTCGCTCTGCTCGCTGTTTGATACACGAGCCAATCCAGATATGCTGCAGCTTAGCTTTGAAGATCTCCATGATGCACTTATACAAGATGTTGAGCTGCGGCTTCTGCGTCAAGATCAACTTCCGCTAATGCCGGTCGTGTACTGCATCACAGCCATCGACTTGACGGCCGTGCCTCCTCTGTCTACGCCCGACAACCAGCCAAGGACCAGAAGCTACGGCATTCCAGTCCCTCCCAAGAACGACATGCCACTGCTTCGCGATTTCCACACAGAGGTTTATGAGAAGAGCTCCAGTTGGCTCTCACGCTGGCAGCCCCGCTGGCTCTTCCTGCGTCGTGATACACTCGAGATCGCCAAGAAATCGTCTGCAATGGCAACTCGTCTCTCGAGCTCGTTTTCGTCAGCTATGCCAGCAGTTGAAGGAGTCGATGGGTCAAGTCAACTGTTCGCACTTACTGATCTGCTCTCAGTGCAGCTCTCGCTCTGCAAGAACGACGCAGAGATCTTCAAGAGACCGACCATTACTCTGCATTTCAAGTATCCAGTAGTTTCGGGGGGACACACGACCAAAGTAGTCGTGCTGGCATGCGACAGCAATGAGAGAGCTGAAGGTATCACAAGTCAGATTGCAACGTTTTCGCTGATATCCGGGCTTGTGCGTGCCCAGTCGTGTCCGACACTGGAACGGTATATTGGCTTGGGGGCGCGACTCGATATTTACAGCGTGATCCCGGGAGTGCATCGCGGCGACGTCATGACGCTATCACCGCTTCAGTTGGCACTGATTGGGCCTATTGCAGCTGACAATGTCAACACTAGTCTTGCTGAACGTGAACGCATTGTACGCCTGTTGCTGTGGTCACATGCAGATCCGCGTTCGGCTTTGCAATGGTCTTTTTTCACGCGGGTTCTGTGGACTCGTGGATCAGAGGCTCAGGTGAATGAACGAATTGAACTGCTGCTGAGTGAGAAATTAGATGATGAATCGTCTTTGTTGCCGTTCGGTTCTGTCGTCGCGAATGATAGCGCGCACTGGAATCTGCTCATGTATTTGTGCTATTACGGCGAAGTGGACGCTGTGCAACGACTCGTGCTACGACTTTCACAACTTCCTTGCAATAAATGCATTGATATACTTGACCATGTGAATTCAGCTGGAGATTCAGCGCTTCATATCACATTGAAAGCAGTATCCCATGACCACGGCGAAGAACTTGCATTGCTGCTGGTGGATTTAGCAGTTCAGAATAAAGCAGTGTTTCGCAAGCGGGATGACGATAGTGTTGATATCTTCACGAACGCGAATGATAATTCCACTGTTGTAACGCCACTAGACTCGAAGGGCGTACGCTCTCAATTGCTGAATCTTGCTGACCGCAATGGTGACAGCGTTTTGCATTTAGCACTTCGTGCTCGAATGTGGTGTTTTGTGGACAAGTTACTGGATTGCAACGCAATGGATCCCGTGCGTTGGGACGCTCAAGGTGACACTCCCCTTCATCTGGCCATAAGAGTTGGTGCTTCTGTCGAGCTGATAACGCGAATGGTTTCATTGTTTGAATCACCGATCCAATCATTACAAAATGAGAGTCATGATAATCGCGGCCATGATTCTCCACTGACGCTAGCGATTAAGCATCGACGTCAAGAAATCATAGAAATTTTGTTAGCCCATGGGGCATTTGCAAACGGCTCATCGTGTCACTGGGTATGCCAATTACAGCAGCCGGTGGATTCTACTATGACGCCTCCCGCTATTGAGGACGGTGATGCACCACTACATGTTGCCATCAAGAGCGGTCTAAAACAAGCCGCGTGCTCTCTAGTAGCTCACGGAGCGCTTATAACCTGCTTGGATATTCATGGGGCATCGCCTCTTGCACTCGCAATTCGCTATGGAATGTACAAGCTGAGTTTTGAAATAGCCGGTCTGTTGGCAGCAAAACACCCGTCTACTCCAAGTGCAGAAAATTATTGGATCGATGAGGAGACCGGTATGCCCGTCGTAGCGATGGCTATGGACGCTGGTCAATTTGAACTTGCCATGCTGCTACTCGACTTAGACGCCTCACTGCACTTATCACTTGTGCAAACCTGTTCTGGCGAGACTTTGTTGCATCACGCTATCATCACTATTGCACGACTTCATTTGGCCGGAAAAGATCTTAACGACGAAGATGCTGAGCTAGCTTTTTTTCAACGTGCGATGGAACAAGTTTTCATCGGTATTCTTCATGAAATGGATTGCATCTCCGAGGTCTTATCCCATGTTCAGATTATGCCGCATTTGGGCCAACAAGTGCCTCAAGCCCCGGAAGAGTGGACAACTCCGCTGCATTCAGCGATGGCACACGGTAACTCGACCACGACCATCTTGCTCTACGTGCTTGCATATCTTCACGACAGGGGCAACAGCGAAGAAGCCATAATGCAGCTGCTTACGACTATGACTAAGAGCGATGGAGAGACACCGCTTCAAATTGCTCTACGCTCAAATGCCGCCCAAAACGCATTAGTGCTCCTATCATACCACAGATTATTAAAGGAATCTGATAATGTTCAAGATGCACAGGCTTCTCGTCGATTGACCTCTCGAATGTTTGATGCTCGTACACGAAATGATGGCAATACGCCCTTGCACCTCGCGTGTTGTTGGCCATTGGATGCAGACATGTTGAGCGTGATAGAGTTGCTGCTGGCTCATCGAGTTCGTGGCGCAATTGTATCTCCAGTCCATTGGAATAAGAGAGGATTCATGCCGCTACATGAGGCGATCTCAAACGCTTGTGACGGTCGTGTTATCTCATTGTTCAACCGATTCGTGCCCCAGGATTTGAATTTATGGACCGAAGGTACTGCACGAACGCCTCTAATGCTCGCTGTTGAACACGGTAATGCAGCAGCTGTGCGCGCATTGATCGAGTGTGGCAACGTGCACATCAATCTCGTGACTCCGCAGACACGGTGCGGCTTACTCCATCTCGCCGTTTATAATCATATCCAAGATCCAATGCTACTCACTCCGCTTTTATCTTGCCACGATGTGACGGAATGTTCTGATGAAGGTACAGATGCTGATGGCTTGACGACTTCATCAGCGATCGATATCTTGCATAGCCGCCTAAATGACAGCACATATATTCAATCCGAAAACCAGGAAGACGAACAAGACAACATATTCACTCAGATTCAGCCAGCGGTCCAAGCACAAAACATCGCAATTCCAGCATCAGAAATGCTTGATAGGTCTATACTTGCATTCCTCAAGCAACAAGAGCAGCAGACACTCGCACTCGTGGCGCAGCAGACTCGAGAAGATGCCGTGGAATGGCTGAATACGGTGTCGGGGAGGAATTATTTGCTGACAGCCAGCCGAGCTCTGCATGTTACGAAGAAGACTGAAAAGGAGGAAGACGATCCTGCTTTGTGCAGTCAAGACGATAGCGTAGATGTCTACGAGCAATACAAGAGCGCAACCGACAAATTCATTGAGAGTGAAGTAGCGAATGCAATTCTACAAGCCCAACGAGAAATCGAGTACGAGAAGAAAGCCATCGCGGTCGACACGGGAGTCGACTACTGTATCCATGATCCGCTGGCGTGTTCACCAGCTCGTTAGGAAGGCCAGACTTGATGAAGCTACAGTAGAGTCCAGTGCGCATTCGTGCAAAAACAAAGGTTTATCTCTTTCAAATGGTCATGCAACTGTGTGTCTGTGTTTGATCCTTAGCACGTCCATCAACTCACTCGGTTAAGCACCAACTTGGCTCAACTACTGCTTTGAAAGGACAAAATGATCACGACGCTTACGCGACAAACGTGGTGGGCGCCGCTCCGACGCCACCGCAGTGCTCGTGCACCAGGTTGGCGAAGCGCAGCGCCAGTTCGTCGGCGTCGTTCTGCGTGGCGGCCTCGGCGTAAATGCGGACCGCGTTCTCGGTGCCCGACGGACGGACAAAGGCGCGCGCCTGGAGGTTTGGCGACAGCGACTGTAGCGTGGACTCAAGAGCCGAGCGCAGCGACTCGGGCGTGACCACGACAGTGTCGTCATCGCGATCGACCGAGAGCACGGATCGGTCCTGGATCGTGACCTTGGTCTGTCGACTCGGCAGGTCCTGGTACATGTGGTCCCAGTCCGCGATGGACCAGTTCTTCTGAATGAGCAGCGCTTCGACCAGCAGCAGATCACTCATGGCGTCGCCCGTGGCCTGGTTGATGAGCTGCAGAGCGGCTAGCAGGTGAGACAGCGCCTCCTTCTTGCGCTCGTCGTGGACCGAGTTCTCGAGTTTGTGCAATCGGTCGGCCAGCGCGTCCTTGATCACGATCGTGCCGTGGCCGTTGGCCTCAAAGTACACGCCAATGTCGAACTCCGAGGCCTTGCGATGGCAGTACTTGACGCCCGTCTTGGCCAGCGCCACGCGCACGCCCTTGGACTGCAGGTAGCGCGTGGCCGCGCCGTTGGCGTACGACGTCTGCACGCAGCCGAGCGACACATTGCCCACTTCGCCCTCGAGCGCGCGCAGCTTGTGGGCCAGGAAGTCGGCGAACAGACACGCGATCTTGTCGCCATCGAGCAGGTGCCAAACGCCTTCGGCATCGAAGTAGTGGAACACCACGCGGTCGGCGTCGCCGTCCAGACTGCAGTAGCGACGGCCACGCGCAGCCTCGCGCGTCATGCCCACAGGAGGGCGACGCGCCTTTTGCACGTGCTCAGCGCCGCATTCGTGGTTCAGCTCGCCATCCGAGGGCGAGTTCACGATCTCCAGATGCAGCGATTCGCCTAGCTCCTTGGCCAGTTTGGCCAGCTGCAGAGCGCCGACGCCGTGCGCGCAGTCCACATACAGCGGCGTGCGCATGTCCAGCTTCTACAGAGCACGCAGAGCCGTCAGATGGAGGAATGTAGAAGCCACGAGCCCTTCCTTCGGCCCTTTACCTTCGAGTCCAAGCGCGAAGTGAGCTGCTTGAAGGCGTCCGTGAGCATGTTGTAGTAGCCGACCTCCGAGGCCCAATCGCCACGGTTGTACTGCTCGTAGTTCCACTGCAGACAGCATCAAGACCAGTCAGTCGGAGAGCCTGGATGGCATGCGACAGACAGCAGAGCGTACCATGCGCACGAGGTGGTGCAGCTGCGGCGTGGTCTGCAGGCCAAAGTCCAGCACGTTGCCGCCCACGACCAAGGCGCCTTCACGCGCCAGCTCCGCCAGGTGCTAACGCATCGACAACAAACGTAAGCAGCAGCACGAATACATGGACTCCGGCGATTCACGTACCTCACTGGACGCACGCGTGTCCTTGGCCACGAACACGTTGCCGGTCTGCGCCAGATCGATCTTCTCCTGCGCCACGATCGAGTCCAGCACCTCCACGACCTTGTCGGCGCTGGCGTTGGCCACTTGCTCCGCGTACTGTCCCCATAGCAAAACCCCATTGTGAGTGTATGACGCTTCAGGTCGCCACCGTCGCTACAAAGCGCCTTGGTACCTGCTCCCAGGACTGCTTGAGCATCTCGCCCCTCGGGTCCACGATCTTGATGCCGTTGTCGCTGCCGACGTTGTGCGAGGCCGTGATCATGAGGCCCGTGATCTTGCCCACGCTCTTGGAGCGCAGCACGGCCAGCATGCCCATGCGGTGGCACGTGGAGCCCAGCAGCGACGCCTCCATGCGGAAGCCGGCCGTGCCGTAGCGCAGCTCTCCGGCCTGCGCCGGCTTGACGTACTTGGCGGCCTCCTCCGCCACGCGCGGCGTGCGCTCCGTGATGCTGGCGCTCATGTCTTCAATCCGATTGTCCCGTCGTTCTCTTTACTGACGGGGGAGGAACACGACCGGAATGCACCTGGGGGTCTGCCAGGGTTGAGTTCTCATAGCTAACGGCAGGCATAAAAATGCAGAGAGCGTCGAGTTGGTGGTAATGCAGTGCGATTGGATGAAATAAGGAACGAAACACATTTGATTGGCTGATACAGAAACATACGGGACAAATACAACGCCAGCATGGTACAGAACTGGTACAACTGCCTTCGCTGGATCTTTCGTTGCTTGTCAATTCGTCACAAGTCGCAGATTTTCCTGCTTGTGACAATCGAAGCGATTGACGAACGAGGAGGAGAGGAAGAGGGAGGCTGTTCTGTGTTCTCTCTTTTGTCTCTACGCGGTTCGGACGTGGGCTGGGTGATAAATAGGAAGGGGGAGTGTGGTGGTGCCGTCGCCTCGTCGCTCGCTCTCTACTTGGGTGGGATCATATCTTGTGCATGGAGATCAAGATCGCATCGATGGTATCTTCGGCGTCGTCGACGTTCTGAAATACGCCAATCAGATAATGCAATTGGCGCAGCAATACCAACACGTTCACGTCGGCGTCTGGGTGCGAGTCGAGCTTCGTTTTTAAGGACTGGCAGGCAGAACGAGTGAAGTTAGCAACTAGACTCAGCTGACGGGAGTTGCCCCATCTGAACACTCACCATGGTACGACGGAAGCGCGCAAGGCGGCTGGACAGACAGGCAGGACAGGACGGTGGAGGGATGGAAGGATCCAGCTTCTCTTCCCCCGATTGGGCGGCGTTCGCGTGCTCCTTGGGGCTCGTGCAGCCACCTAAGTAGTACGACTGCAGGTTTGCATACTCGTCCGCGTTAAACGGCTGCTTGGCCAGATCAGCGACCACTTTGCGCACGTGCACTTCCATGGTCGTCTCGTATCGCGGGCTCTTTAGTGACAGTCGAGAATGCGCTGATGATGGGAACGACGGGCCCAGCGAACCCCTGGAGCCGGAGGTAGATAGCGGAGGTGGACGTGGTCGCGACGGAGCTAGCGGTGCATCGCAAATGACAGTCGCAGCAAGACCGGCCGCCGCCAGACTGGTGGAGCTCCCACCACTCGATCCGACCCGTGTGACGGTCGAATTGCCTTGGCTCTGCACTCTTTGGTACTTGGCGAACTGCGTGTCGCTTGGTGGAGCTTCTGAAGCTTCGGCTGTGGCTGTCGCTGCTGCTGAGCTAGCAGACGAGGTCTCGCTCTTGCGCTTGTTCGGATTCAGAACTGGACGATGCTCCTGAATATACTTCAGCACACGCTCGTTCTGCGACAGCGTGTCGCTGTATCCTGGCGCTCCTGGTGTCGTGGGGGCCGCTCTTCCGTCGACATGAACCACTGGATTCGCTGCTTGTGCAGTCCCACTGGGCGAGGTGCTTCCGCCTTCGGAGCTCACAGGCGGCAGCGGATTCACCACCAGACTCAGATCCACACCCGCAAGCTTAAATAACACCGACTTGACATTCGCATTGATGGCCGCAAGGAGACACGACGCCGCGTAGTGGCTCGCGCCCTTGGCGGACAGCGACATGCCCTGCAGGCCGTTGGTCTGCTTCATGTACTTGGTGCTTGCCCAATCGTGACCGTCGACCAGTAGACACAGCAGCGACGTGCTGTACGACAGCCCCATGCTCAGATCGCGCAGGCCAAGCAGCGACATCTGCGTGTAGCTCAGATCCAGCACGCGCAGCACGCCGTTCTTGGCCAGCAGCGCTCCAAACGCACTGGCGCCCGTGTCGCCAATCGGGTTGTTGTCGAAGTACAGATTCTGCAGTGAATTCGGTTGCGCGGCCAGGGCCTTGGCCAACGCTAACGCGCCTTCGCGGTCGATGCCGTTCTTGCCGATCTCGAGCGTCGTCAGCGAGACGTCTCCGGACATGAACGTCGCAGCTAGATGCTTGATGCCTTCGCTGCCAATCTTGTTCTGGCCCAGCGTGAGCTCTTCGAGCGTGCGATTCACACGCAGCGCCTCGGCCAGACAGCGCATGCCGTTGCTGCCGATGCCGTTCGTGCCGATGTACAGCGACCGCAGTGCTGTGTTGACCTTGAGCCCCTCGGCCAGGTCCTTGGCGCCGTCTTCGCCAATGTTGTTGCCGCTGAGATGCAGACTCTTGAGCGTCGTGTTGGTGGCCAGCGCCTGCGCGAGTGCCTGCACCCCCGTGGGGCCGATCTCGTTGCCGCTTAGATACAGACTCTCGAGCGAGCAGTTCTGCTCTAACGCCTTGGCCAACAGCGTCGCGCCCTTGTCCGTAATGCGATTGAAGCCCAGATCCAGTGTGCGCAGATTCCGGTTCTCTGTCAGCACGTGGCCCAGCAGCTTGGGCGCGATGTTGCCGAGCGCAAAGCCGCCGAGCTTGAGCACAGCGTAAGGCGCTAGGTCGTCCTGGATCCGCTGGCGGACCTCTGCCCATGTGGCTCGCTTGGTCTCGACCTCGCGCGTGTACTTGCGCAGATGGTGCTGGATGAACTCGCGGGAGGGCGCGTCGAGACTGTTGGTAGCTGCTCGGGGGCTACCAGCCTCACTAACGTTACTACTGACGCCTGGGTCCTGCGGCGGCGGATCTGCGGAGGCCGTCGCTGCCACTGCCGCCGCCGTGGGCGGAGGCGATGGAGGCGACTGGCCCTCGCTGTACTTGAACCGCGCGTGGATATCCCGCATCATGTCCCTGGTTCCGGCGTGTTGGGATGTGGCTCAGCGGAGCAGGCGGGAGGCGGGGCGCTGGTTCCCTCCCTTCTTCTCCCGAGCGTGATGAGTGCGCTGCTGTCGGCGTGCGTGCGTCACCCGCTCTCCTCCGAATGAGGTCGGGCCGCGCGCTTCCTCAGTCAACGAGTGTGTGCCCGTTGTGCAGTTTTGCGGTTTACGTTTACGCTCGTCGTGATTGGTGGACTGGGAATTCTGAAAATATAAAGTTTGGGAATCCATGGAAAGATCCATATAAACGGCAGATTTAGAGATTTGCACAAAACACTGAATTTCCGTAATCTGGTTGGGAAAAACCTTGCGTGCGGGGTGGTGTTGGGTTGGTTAATAAACAAGACTGAGGTTTGAGAGCACGGCGGTGCACCAACACTGCTGCAGGGAGCGAGAGAAGGCCTCGCCAGAGGCGCGCGCTGGCTGCCATCTGGAGCGAGCTCGCGTTGGTGCCGCCACCCTTTTGCACCCACATGGATCGCAGGCGTCAGTCCGATCAGAATGGCCATGCAACAGATCTCCTCGCGAGCAGGATGCGCTCAGCAGTTGCGCCCACAGACGCGCTGCTAATAATGTGGGGATTCGAAGAGGAAAGGAAGAGGAGCAGAAGGGAGGCGACTGCTTGCGTACTTGCGTACACTTGTAGGTACCTGGCCTGCCTCGAGTTCCCTTGCGCAGTGCAACAGTAGCCACCAGAGAGCTGTGCTGGTGCTTTTGCCCGGAAGTTCAGGAAGTTCAGTGCAGTTGGACATGGGAAAACAGAAGATCTGAAGTTTTTGATGATGCGCTACGAGAAAGGGATGCGCACTCCAGGAGACAGAGTGGGCCCTATTTGGACCATCTCGAACGACAGATACGGGCTATAAAGGTGCCCTTTTTGTGAGTTTGTTCAATACTGTTTAGGTTTTCTCTATAGCGCATTTTGTCAAAATCGGATGAGACTGTACAGCAACCCCTCAAAAAAGTCACGCTCACACTCGGCGACTTTTGCGGAAACCACGAGAAAAGAGCCAAAGTGGCTAGAGAAGGGAAATAAATCAAGTACAGCTTGACATGTTCATGTATGACCAAGACGACCAATCGTTGTCGCAGGATCCACTCATTAGGTCGCCAAAGCAAACAGCGGCAAATGCCTCAATGTACCAGCCCACGCATCATTTTCTGCCTAATCCCGACCGCTTATAGTTATTAGTTACGAGGACTGCAGCTGGCTATGAGTATACAGTAGTCAGCACCTGTATACAGCTCCGCCCGGGAGAGAGAGAGCTTAGGATGGTCTTGGAATGTCAAATCATATCGTGAGCCTGATCCGGCCAGAGAACTTCCCCTTTTGGGATTTAGTCGGCCCTGGAGTGAGATCGGCTGACGTGATGTCTGAAGCAATGGAGGGACCAAGACGTTTCAAAGAGGCGCGAATCAGCAGGTAAAGCCAAGAGTTAAATGCTCAAGAAGAATAGGACAGGCGGGCTTCTGCTCGGTCTGCCTCGGCGGCCATCAGCTCTTTTTGCCATCAGCTCTTGAGCGTTCCTTCCATTTGTGGTTGCGTACTGTACGAAGGACTCAGGCCTCATAAAACAGCCAGGGAGGTGGAGTGAGCCAAGTGATTCCGCCGCATTGGCACTCAGGTTTTTTCTGATTCGGATAAACCTACAACTTGCAATCACGAATACCCTGTCAAAATGAATCAGCAAGTTATTTCAATGTTTGGTTTGCTACAAACTTAAACACGGTTCAATTCAGTGAAGCCATTTGCTCACCTCAAGACTCGAGCTTTTGTGAACCAACCTTTTCATCCTTCAAAGAAGAAGAGTAACTCACCACAATATTAGCAAGCTATTCAGCTGTAGCGTATGCTTGGCAAGCTTAATCAATCATTTTCTAACATTTAACAGCTAAGCAATTTCGCATAGGGGAGTTCGTCATTTTCAAAAAAGATGGTGAGTAGAAGATTTCTGAAATTTCTCAGGAGCCATTCGTTAAATGTACTATTTTATAGAGGGTACACCCTAAAAAAAAAAAACTCAATTACAGAGGCTATTCATGGTCACAGAGGCAATTTAACAACCATTTGGTATTTAACGCCAATCAAGCGCTTAAATCATGCAGCCTCAATAGAAGACCGTTCTCTCTGGTATCTCATCACGCTGGGGAGCGAACATGAGCAAGGTAGGTCTCTCTCCGATCACTGCTGGCTGGTAGGCCCTTCGACCCTCTCATCAGCTCACAAGTCGCTCTCTGTAACCGCAGGACGTGCTTCTCGATGTGGTCTCGCGGGAGATGGAGCGCGTCGCCAAGAACAGCGACAACTGGCAGGAGCGCATGAACGCGCTGATCGAGATGCAGCGCGCGTTCGAATCGCTGGACAACGTCACCGGGGGAAAGAACGTCAGCGCTGACGTCTGGCGCGCGCTCAAGCCGCTGAAAGGCATGATCCAGGATCTGCGATCGCAGATTGTGAAGGAGGTCTGCGCGTTGCTGGTCACGATCTCCAGGACGACTCGGGACGCCATGGTGCCGTTCCTGCGCGAGATACTGCAGTCGCTCATCGACGTGCGCGGCGGCGGCAACAAGGTCTGCGGCAACTACTGTGGCGAGTGCCTTGAGACGATGGTCTCGTACACGGTCGTGAAGGGCCCGACTCTGAGATTCTTCGTGGATCTAATGCTCGAGAGCAAGAACAAAGGGATCCGTCTGAGCTGCATCACGTGCATGAAGCTGGCTGTGGTGCACTGGAGCGCCTTGCACGATAAGAGCGACGTGCAGCAGCTGGAGAAGGCTCTGAAGAACGCATTGTACGACGCCTCTTCCTCCTGCCGCAGCGAGTCGAACGAGTTTTTCCTTGTCTTCCAACAGAGCTTCTCCAAACGAGCCGCGCTCTTGATGACGATGCTCGACTACAAAGTACAGAAGCGACTCGAGGCGCTCAACGAAGCAGGGGTACGTGCTCTTCGGCATTGTTCGTGTGCCACGTATTGTGCTAGTAGCCTAACGGTCTCGTAGCGTCCAGCTCCGACTGATCTCGCTGATGCTCCGGCGGGTGCGATCCCCACAGTAAGTGTGCCTGGCCAGCGGCAATTCGATGTGTGTGTGCTCTGGAACTGACCAAATCGTGCCTGCCATTGTAGTACCCACGCAAGGCTGGCCCCGGAACGGCCGATAATAGCAGCATCACCGATGGTGGCATTCCAACATTGGACCAGTCTGGAGCGCTGGATTTAGGCGATCGCGTGTGCATCCCAGACAAAGAACTCTTTGGCTTTGTGCGGTACGTAGGCGAAGTAGACGGCACGAAGGGCGTGTGGATCGGTGTGGAGCTGGACGAGCCGTACGGCAAGAACGACGGCAGTGTGAAGGGCAAGTACTACTTCCGCTGCAAGCCCAAGCATGGCGTGTTTGCTCGGCAGCACCAAATGTTCCTCACGATCTCGGGCAACAAACTACGGGAGCAAGAGGCCAGACAACACAACGTAGACGAATCGCTGTCGGACGACAACATTGCAGCATCTGAAGACCAGGCCGATTCCAATGGATTGGCTGCCGAGGCAACTCAGGATCAGGCGAAGGCCGTGGTCGCTGCTGCGACAGAAGAAGAATCAGCCGACGCACAGGAGGAAGCTTCGAAGCTCAGCCTCGTCCTGCTCAAGGCCTCGGCCACGCATCGCCGGTATTTAATGACATTGCTGCAGGGAGTGCGCTCCGAACTAGTCGAGCACGAGCGGTTCGCCAACTACGCCGCGACGGCCAGTTCTGCTGACGCTGTTCAGTATCTGCAGCAGCTTCAGAACTGCGCACAGGAGAAGATCGTGCTCTCGGACGTGTTCATCCAGCAGATCATCCAGGCCCAACAAGCCGCTCGCGAATCGTAGCGCATGGTCAGTCAAGTGGGTGCTTCAACACGTTTCTCTTTTTGCCAATGTACCCATGACCTATCTAGGTCACTACTTTGCCTATATGAAGGCACTGTTTTAGGCTCAAGCAAATGTGCTCCAGAAAGAGCTGTTTCCAAGGCTCGTTTCTCGGTGGTCCAGCTGGCCAGTCTTTCCTTCTGCAAAAGCGAACCGATCCGTCCATCTGCCTGTCGCGGGAACATGGCGTGAGCGCTGAACATGGGGACGCGAACCCAGCCTCGCCTTCGCCTGTAGCAGCAGCTTTCCCACTGCGCAACTGTAAAGATACGACACAGCTTGCCGTGTGGATCCGATGGTGAGCCCAAGTGAGTGCGAACGCCAACAGCAAATGTGGGTGGCAAGCTCTTCCTCCAAATCAACTAATCCCCACCACCTAAACACCAGCTGTCGTCATGCGGCTATGCAAGCGTCGACCTCATTCTGTATTCATTTGTCTATGATTATCCACCTTTGTCACAGTCGACACCGCGCTCTATTAACCACGAAGAGCCGCTTTCAAAAGAGGATGGTGCATGTGGGAGCCGCAGTGACCAGCTGGCCACTCGATGATACGACAGCGCGCCACAAATTCTGCGTTTATATGAGAGTTTGTATGGTTCGCCAGTCCGCCACCTGTTGGGGCGGAAGCGGCTGGTGCGGTGCAAACTCGCTCCCTGCCGTGCCGACCGTGCGGCCCGGCCTCTGCATGACGGCACTTTGCCATTGACCCGAGAGTGCGCGGAGGTCATGAACGTGCTGCGCTTCAAATGGACGGTGGCCGCGGCGCTGGCTGTGGTCGCGCTCTGCAGCCCCCACGGCGGCGGCCTCGCGGGCGTGCAGGCCACCGGCGACTACAACTTCAACTCGATCTCGACCGGCGACAGCAACACCGTGGGCTCCACGGGCCAGACGCCGTCGCCCACGCCCTGCGAGGAGTCGGGCAACGGCGAGTCGACCACTAGCACCACGTCGTACAGCGAGAACAACGGCTACGATGACGGAGACGACGCCAACACGGCCCAGCAGACCACGACGAGCAGCACGCCTACGTCGGCCTCGTCGGCCCCGTGCTCCAAGTCCGGCGACGGGGACGAGAACAACCAGCGAGGAGGCAATTCGGAGACCTCGACAACGACGACCTCGACGGCTACGGCCTCGTCCGCCCCGTGCTCCAAGTCGGGCGACGGAGAGGAGAACAACCAGCGTGGAGGCAACTCAGAGACCTCGACGAGCTCCAACTCATACAGCTTCTCGACGCAGACCCCCACCGAAGGATCATCGACTGAGATCACAGGCTCCAACTCGTACAGCTTCTCTACGCCCAGCGAGAGCTACGGCGGCGGCTCAGAGACCACGCAGACCACGAGCTCCACGACCGGATCGGAAACCGAGGCCACCAGCTCCAGCACTGGTTCCAGCGCCTACTCGACTCCGGAGTCGACGCCTGCTAGCACCACGACTGCTTCCACGTCGACCTCGGAGACTGGCTCCAGCTCGGCGGCCACTCCGGCACCGACCGCCACGGAAGCTGAGTCTTCTACGGCTACGGACTCGGGCTCGGACGAGACGACTCCGGCCTCGACCCCGGCCTCTACCACGACCACTGAGACCTCGGACTCTGGCTCCAGTGGCTACACGTTCAGCTCGCTGTCTTCCACCAGCGGCTCCGAGTCGGAGTCGGCTTCAGAAACGGGCTCCAATGTACTGACTCTGTCCCCCACCGCGTCGACTGAGTCCAGCTTGGCCAGCACCCCCACGCCGGCGACCGACACGACGACCGAGACATCGGAGGCCGAGTCGGACTCTGGATCGGAATCGGCTGCTACGCCCTCGCCGACGCCCTGCAAGTACTCGCTTGCCAGCTCCACGACTGGCAGCTCCGACACCACGCAGACTACGACTGATACTACTACCGAGACCACGGACTCTGGTTCGGACGCCGTTGCGACGCCCTCACCGACGCCTTGCAAGTACTCGCTTGCGAGCTCTACGACCGGCAGCTCCGAGACTACGACCGAGACCACGGACTCTGGTTCGGATGCCGCTACGCCGACACCGACGCCTTGCAAGTTCTCTCTGGCCGGGTCTGGTAGCTCTGCTACCACTGACACGTCGGACGCTGTGACGCCCACGCCCACGCCTTGCAAGTATTCGCTGGCCAGCTCTGGCAGCACCGAGACCACGGATACGTCGGACGCCTCCACGCCGACTCCTACGCCTTGCAAGTACTCGCTGGCGGGCTCTACCACGACGGACTCAGGCTCCACCACGACGGAAACCCCTGCAGCGACGCCCGCGTCGACGACGGAATCGAACACGGAGACGACGGACTCTGGTTCGGATGCTGCCACGCCGACTCCTACTCCATGCAAGTACCCGCTGGCGACCTCTGCTACGCCCACCACTTCGGATGAAGGCTCGGACGATGGTGACGACACCGAGACGTCTACGCCCACGCCCACTCCGTGCAAGTACCCGGTTGCTTCTAGCACCTCCACGGACACTGACACGGAGACGTCGACTCCTACTCCGACCCCGTGCAAGTACCCGGTCGCTTCTAGCACCTCCACGGACACTGACACCGAAACGGCTACGCCCACGCCGACTCCGTGCAAGTACCCGGTGGCCCAGACGTCTTCCCCGACGCCTACGCCTTGCAAGTACCCGACGGCCAAAACCTCGGCTCCTTCGACTACCACCACCACGACGGACTTGACCGGTGTCTTCACGGGTATCGATACCACTGGCGATGGGTGCATCAGTCTCCGTGAGTTCACGATCTGGTACAACGCCAACGTCGCTGGCACGGACTGCTCGTCCACGACGACGACAACTACTACCACGACGGAGACGCCTACGCCGACGCCGTGCAAGTACCCAACGGCAAGCACGGAATCTCCGGCTACCTCGACTGAATCCTCCACGGATACTGAAACACCTACGCCCACTCCCTGCAAGTACCCGCTAGCCACCACTGCCACGCCGTCGACGGACACGACGACGACAACGACTTCCACCACTACCTCGGACGATGGATCGGACGCTGCGACGCCTACGCCCACTCCTTGCAAGTACTCGTTGGCTTCTTCAGGCAGCACCAGCGAGACGGACGACAGCACGACTCCTACGCCTACGCCTTGTAAGTACTCGCTGGCTTCATCCGGAAGCACCAGTGACGCGACCGACATGTCGGACAGCACTACGCCTACGCCCACGCCCTGCAAGTACTCGCTGGCTTCGTCTGGAAGCACCAGCACGACGGACGAAGGATCGGACGAGACTGCCACGCCTTCGCCTACGCCATGCAAGTACTCGCTGGCGACTTCGGGCAGCGCGAGTGAGTCGACGGAAGGATCGGAGGAGGCCGCGACGCCTGCGCCAACTCCCTGCAAGTACCCGGTGGCCTCTTCCGATAGCACTAGTGAAAGCACCTCGGACGCTTCGTCTGCTTCTGCCAGTGAGAGCACTTCGGGTGTCGACTCTGCGAGCGACAGCACTTCGGATGCCGACTCTGCGAGCGACAGCACTTCGGATGCCTACTCCACGAGCGACAGCACGTCAGATGCTTACTCCACGAGCGACAGCACGTCAGATGCTTACTCCACGAGCGACAGCACGTCGGAAGCTTCGGATGAGACGGACACGCCTGCCTCGACTCCTGCGGCCACGACCACGAGCTCTGCCTCCACGACGTCGGACGCGTACTCCACGAGTGAAAGCGCATCGTCTTCGGCTGGTTCGAGCACGTCTGGCTCCGAGGCTACGCCTTCGCCTACGACGACATCGTCTTCGGCTGGCTCCAGCACGTCTGGCTCCGAGGCTACGCCTTCGCCCACGACCACATCGTCTTCGGCCGGTTCGAGCACGTCTGGCTCTGAAGACACGCCTACGGCCACGCCGGCGGCCACGACCACGACCAGCTCGTCAGCTTCGTCCAGCGCCTCGAGCGCGTACTAAACCCACGTGATGTGTGTGAGACCTGTACTATCTACGTGTGCCGTGTAAGAGAGAGAACGCGCGGAAAACCATAAAAGCTTCAAAATCTATGTGTGTGGACATCAATTTTGCTTCTCCCACGCACTCGTTAGACATTCAATTGCCTCTTGTTCTTGCCTACGCGGCCATCCACCGGTTCTTGCCGATGAACGTCAGGTGCACCATGAAGTACGAGACAACGATCGCGATGAGCGCGATCTGGATCAGGAGCTCGCGTCCGGAGATGCTCTTGACAACAGGCAGCGCTTCGGACAGACCGAGAGCAGCCAGCGACACCACGAAGCTCCAGCTGCCATGCAGCAGCCCTTCCAGCAGGAACTGGCGTCGTCCGCCCGGATGCACGAACAGGAATCCGTAGTTCACGTTGTAGTAGAACGGGGCGGCGCCGTGGATGATCGAGTGCAGCAAACCGCTGAGCGCCACGTACATGACGCCGAGACTGAGCCAGAACCAGCAGAATCGGCTCCGGAGCACGTACAGCACCAGCGGCCGGTACTCGTTCAGGAAGGCGCCCACGAAGAAGAACGCGGCCACAAATGGAATGAGCTCCAGGATCGAGGACGACTCGGCCTGCTGCTGCGCAGCCATTGCACCAAGGTCCGTCTGAGAACGAACGGCCTGGAAGTTGGAGCGTGCGTGGCACTGGCGGATGAACTGCGTGATGCTGCTGCTGGTGTTGGGCCCGGGGCGGTCGATGGACAGATCCAGGAAGTTGGTCTCTACATGCGGATACCGCTGGAAGTTGCCCGAGTTACGCGGCGGGAGCCACAGCAGAGAAGGAGTCGAAGCCATTTGGTGCTGAGAAATCATACACCAAGATCATTAGACAGGCATTCATACTGACAGCAAGTAGCCTTAGATATTACGTACGTATCGGAAGGCTTGGGGTAGATCTTCTTCTGCTACGTGCACGATCTGCTGCCAGGGCGTGGACTGCGTCTGCGCCACGTACTTCATGGCTGCGAGCACGATTTGCTGGTCGCGTGGGTCCATGCACACGGATGAACACGGCTCTTCCACTGTGTCCTGCTCTTCGTCCTCTGGAGCTTCGCCGTAGTCCATGAACGCATGAGCGTCCGCTGTCTCCTGCTGCGGCTCGTGACTGCAGGGCGCCCGAGTGAAGAGCAGCAGGAGCCCCGTTTGGCGGGTCTTGGCCAGCACGAAGCGCTCGTACTGCGTCCAGTTCGCCTCCAGAAGCGTCAATAGGGAGCCTGTCTCGCCCGAAAACAGACTCCCTTGTGCACGTGTGGCTCTGGTGTCGTGCGCATGCGCGTGAGCTCCAGAACAGACCCACAGCACCAGCCACGCCAAGGACCCGACCACCATCCTCATTAGGGATCGAAATGGCTGGGTCGGGGTTTTATGGGATGTGGGATAAACCAAAACACCCACCCACCACTGTGCAGAATAAATGGGATTATTCAATCCGAGTTTATGAAGAGTTTTGTATGGAAAATGTAGAAGATGGTTGGTTGCAGGTGATTTCTGCTTTTTAAAAAATGAAACGTTAGGCAAGAGTCCGCAAGGAAGAGTTATGACCGAACAAAAGACGCATCGCTGAGTGTGCCAAAGAGCAAACGCCAGTGTTTTCATCTTGAGCTCGGATATATGAATAAATGTATTGGCACAAGTTTACCCAAAATAACCACCTACCCATTACCCAAAATCCATCAAATCTTCAAAACCCACCCAAGAGAACGTGGGCAATTGGGTTTTCTAGATCCCTGATCCTCATGCTCCTTCTGAGCCTCTGTTAAAGAATAGGTTCTGAAGAGATCCGACATATCTATATGTAAAGGTTTGACGGTACATTCAAACAAGATCTGATAACGGATCGACTAAATATATGCATTGATTAGTACAGTACTCAGTGCGTCAAACAGCGTATTGTTTAGGCTCCGACTCAAGAGGCCTAAACAAAGGACAAGATCGGACAGCAAATTACGTCAACAGACTAGAGAGGTGGAGACTCTCCACTCTTCAGATCCAAGCCAGAAGCAACTAGAGTCATTCCTCATCTCGACTCCAAGCCACCAAGCGACCATGACCACCACCCAGCAGCCCAAGACCGTACTCATCACCGGCGCCAGCCGCGGCCTCGGTCTCCAACTCACCAAGCACTACGTCAGCAGTGGATGGAACGTCATCGCCGCGGCCAGAAACCCGGAGACCGCCCTCAAGGTATGGCTGGGCAAATGGCCTTAGTCCACCAGAGTCACTCATTCTCTCTCTTCTCTGTAGCTCAAGGAACTGTCGCCCTGGAAGCTCTTGCAGATTGACACTAGCGACGAACAGTCCATCCTACAAGCAGGAACTGAGCTCAGCTCTGTGCCCATTGATCTGCTCATCAACAACGCTGGCATTGGCGAAGGCGGAGATTTGACTGTGACGACCAAGACAGATCTCATGCACCAGTTTGAGGTCAACGTCACGGGTCCATTCTTCACAACGCGCGCCTTGCTGCCGAGCCTCAAGCTGGCGGCTGGAGCCAACGGAAGCGCCTTCGTGGTGCAGCTCTCTTCGTACATTGGCAGCATCCAGCTCAATTCGGAAGGCGGCTTTGCTGCTGGCGGTCTCTACGGCTACCGAGCGTCCAAGGCGGCGCTCAACATGATCACCAAGAGCCTGGCCGTTGACCTGAAGAGCGACAACGTCGGCTTTCTTCCCATTCACCCTGGCTACGTCGCCACAGACATGACCAACCACGCCGCCGGAGCGATCAGTGTTGAGACGAGTGTGGCTGGCATTGCCAAGGTCGTCGCCGGCTTCACCTTGGCTGACTCGGGCAAGTTCCTGGACTACGAAGGCAACACTCTGTCTTGGTAGACAAGGGTCTCCGTCGGGTACATCGTATAAGATAGCAGCAGATCCTTTAACGTGCTCCTGTATCGAGAACAGACATCTTTGAGTCAATGTTTGCTTGCTTGGACGAGGTGGAACACGCAGCCAAAAATCCACCAGCGTCGCATTTGCGAGAATCGTTGAGCTGGAGATACTATTCCTTTGTTGTGTGGCATGCCAGAAGCTACGACGCATCACCAGGCAACGTGATGTTGCCTCTCTTGAGGTCGAACCCTTTTGAACCATCTTGCACTGGCACGGAGATGGGACTCTGGGATAGCAAGCTGCTGTGGTATCATTTTCTCGTGAGGCAAACGTTGGTGCTATCTTTATCGTTTAGACGTCTTGCTGTCTTATGACTGGATGCATTTCACCAGGGCAGAGGCTGGCCATCGAAGTCCAGGAACTTGCCCGAGTCAGCCAGCGTGTAGTCGCTGATGGTCTTGGCCATGC